>CAJNIZ010044420.1:24423-40962 GCA_905231905.1 Symbiodinium pilosum
TAATGTAGTAATGTAGCCTTTTTGGGGGGGAGGATGTTCCAATCTTTGGGTTCCTGTAGGGGGTCTGGGTAGACTCCTAAACCCTGAACCCTAAACCCTAAGCCCCTAAACCCTGAACCTTAAACCCTAAACCCTCAACCCTAAACCCTAAAACCCTCAACCCTAAACCCTCAACCCTAAACCCTAAGCCCCTAAACCCTAAGCCCCCTCTCAGCACCTAAAGGACCTGCGGGATGAGGATATGTTTACAGCTCTTATGCGCGCAGCTCAATCTGGCCACGCGGAGATCGTGGCCCAGTTGCTGGCAAAGGGTGCCCGCAAAGACTTCCGGGATAAAAACATGACAGCCCTTATGCTTGCAGTTGCTGGATCAATGTTAGGGATCCCTTATACTATGTTTTTTTGGGATATGGGATGCCTTATATTTATGTAAAAGCGATTCTTCTCTCCTTCCTGGGCTACTGTGGGCTAAGGTTAGTGGTGGCCACAAAAATATTGTACAAATGTTGCTGGATGCGGGTGCAGAGAAAGACGTCGGCGACTACTGTTCAAGGACGCCTCTAATGTACGCTGCTGGCAATGGCCGCAAGGAGTCGAGGGTAGGTTTGAAAATGATTTTCCTGAATCCCAAAATTATCCTTATGAAGCCATGAAAATGTAACTTTTGTTACCTTTTGATCCCTATATAATCCGTATAAAGCCATCAAAATTTGATTTGTGTAGGGCCCTTATACAATCCTTTTAGAGCCGTGAAAATTCGATGTTTATAAGCCCACCCCAATACCAACCCCTAAACCCTAAACCCTAAACCCTAAGGAGATCGTGCAGCTCCTCCTACAAGCTCGAGCTAACAACGACTTGCACGATCGGAATCTGGGTCCACATTAGGCATCCCCTAAGGGTCCAAGGACCCAAGTAAAAGGGTTTCAGGGCCCAAATACTATAGTATTATTGGTATTTGGGCCCTAAATCCCCATTATTTGGGTCCTTGGACCCTTAGGGATCTTTTTTTGGAGGCTACACCTTAGCTACGGTTTTGGGTTTAGGGGTTTAGGGTTTAGGGTTTAGGGGTTTAGGGTTTAGGGTTCAAGGTTCAAGGTGGGGGTAGGGGTGTCAAGGGGAATTCTGGACTTTTTGAGTTATTCGCACCATCATGGACCACGTTCTGGCACCAACTTGGTGTCCCCAAGAATGTGGACCCTGATTTTGGAAGCTTCCCATGTAATTATTTGTACAGAAGGACCCTTCTTCTTCCTACAGCATGGGGCCCGCTAGTTAGAAAAAGACATATGTACAAATCACTTCACCCTAAACCGCTTGGGTAACCATGCTTGTCACAATTATGTCACAACTCTCTAGGTCATCCCTCGGGTGGTTTAGGGTTTAGGGGTTTAAGGTTTAGGGGTTTAAGGTTTAGGGGTTTAGGGCCTAGCGGTTCCATGGAACCCCTAGACCCTTCACCCTAAACCCTCCCATAATTCCCTTCAAAGGAATGCCCTAGACATTAGGACTTTATGAAGGGGGAACCTAGGTGGCGGGGATGCGCGGGGGGCAGTATTATTGGAGGCATGGTAGGGGAACCCATGAAATTCAAGCCCCTGACCTAAACCCCTAAATCCCTGAACCACCTATCCTTAAACCCTAACATAGGGCTTCATACTTAAATCCTCGTGTAGGGGAATAAAGACCTCAGCCCTAAATCCTAAATAGCAGCTTCCATTTTCTTTTCCATTATCCCTATAGAACCTTTATATGAAACCCTAAAGATCAAGGAATGGCAAGGCGGCCTTCGAACACGCTGCAGCCAACAATTTCCGAGAGGTTGCAAGCCTGTTGTCAGGTCGAGCTTTTCCCAGTCCTCCTCCTTACTATTCTTCCGACGAAGAGACCTTCTAGGAGGAGGTTAGGGTTTAAGGTTTAGAGTTTAGGGTTTAGAGAGTTTAGGGTTAGGCTTTAGGGTTTAAGGTTTAGAGTTTAGGGTTTAGGGGCAAAGGTTTAGAGTTTAAGGTTTAAGAGTTCATGGTTTAGGGTTGGTTCGACCTCCGAAGGCTCCTAACAGAGCAGACCTTTCAGGAATTCAAGAGTTTCCCTTAAACCTACATACTCCCCTTTGCTGGAGTCCTCCTCAGGAGGACTGTCTTTGGGGAGGCGGTCCTTGGCATCTATAAAAAGCTGATAGATGGAGGTCTCTCATGATGATGGCCCCCTTTTGTCGGCAGCCTTGATCCTAGGGTTTAGGGCTTAGGGTCCAGATGATGCTTGAGGACGACGCGAACTGCAATATGACTTGATTCCATGCTTGATGCCAGGTGCGTGCCGCATGGCACAGTGTAAAGAAAAGAGACAAGCTGTGGCTCAGGGTTGCCAGTGTTAAGGTTTAGGGTTTAGGATTTCGGGTTTGGGGTTTAGGGTTTAGGGCTTAGGGTTTAGGGTTTAGGGCGTATTTATGTGCGGTTGAAGGGCTTAGGGTTCAAGGGCTCAGGGTTACAGGTTAAGGGACTGTGGCCTCGGGCTTAAGATAAACATCGGGGCTCTAAGTCTATGAATAAATAACGACTGCCCCAAAGTCTGTAAATCTTGCCTACATTGGGCCGTTTGGGTCGCGAAGGAAAAACGACGTATAAACTCCCATATAAGCCCAGTTTCCATGTCATACGCCATAGACTTTTGCGTTGGACTGTCCTTCATTGGGGCAGAAACCCTCAACCCCAAAGTGCTTAAGGAGTTTAGACCCTAAACCCTAAGCGCTGAACAACCCCTTTAAGAAGTCTAGACTATAGCTTATATAGTAGGGATAGTGTTAAGTTTTAGCAAGTGGAAAACGATATGGAAATCAAATGGAAGCTACTAAGTGAGCGTGGGGGATGATCCTAGGGTTTCCGAGGCGCATGGGGCCTTCTTACTAGCCCAAAAGAGCATACTCCTTGCCCTGCAAAAGGGACCCCAATTTCTGGAGACACCAGTATCCATAGACTACAACATAGAGCAAGTTGCTTTTTCCATTGGTGTTTCCGGCTAATTCTCCATCATTGGGCATAATATTCCCTAACACCCCAAATGATCCCTACATAACCCGCCGGTTGAGGATTTTCTTTTTCTGGGCGGCCTTCCAAGGTTCTAGTCAGGTCGTAAGCATTCTAGCCTGGGTGATTCCCCCACCGAGACTGGTACAATACGCACTGGTGCTCGCAAACTTGAAGCAGGGGGGTTGCCAAGATTGAGGACTTCAATCTAGATGGCAATATGCCAGAATCCCCATGATGAGGATGCCAAAGGGAGACCCCTGAACCTTATAGGTCGCTCTATGACTCCAGAATCCGCTTAAAAGGGACTTCATAGCTCGCTTACCCTCGAGGGGTTTCTAAGCTTCTGCTTATGGCCATATTCTGGTTATAGCAGGTGAGCAGTATGGCAGTACAACCTTAGGGCCTCAGCCCACTTAAGCTCGAGAATGTGGATTTCAGCGCTACAAGTGTGGGGCATACCGACTAGGGGGTTGAGGGCTTCTAGACCTTCTAGACCCTAAGCCCTATCTGAACCTCAAAGGTATGTGAGCTATAGTCTTAAACTGCAGGTCATATAGGGGATTATATAGGGGAGTATGATAGGGTTACTAAGGGATACTAAGGGGGATACTAGGAGTTTAGATTATAGCTCACGTGGAGCAAAAGTCCCGAGCTTTGTATTGGTTTGAGGCAATTTTTGCTAGCTGGTTACTGTTGAGATCCAGGTAGACCCTACAGCCCCAAGCGCTAAACTCCAAGCCCGAACCACTCAACCCTAAACCCCTAAACCCCAAACCCCTAAAGCCAAAACCGTAAACCCCTAAACTCCAAGCCCGAAGCTCCTTCCGCCTTCCGAGGCACTATGACCTTTGCGGCCAGCAAGACTGAGGCAGGCTGAGGGTGCTTTGGGGTTTAGGGGTTTAGGGTTAAAGGGGCTTTAGGGGTTTAGGGTTTAGGCGCTTAGGGTTTAAGGGGCTTTAGGGTTTAGGGTTTTGGGTTTTTGGGGTTCTGAGTTTAAGGCTTAGTGCCGTCATAGGGTGGTCAGGGCTTAAGATTCAGGAGTCAGGGTTTAGGATTTTCCTACTGGTGCTAAGAACAGAATGAAGTACAGAAAGACAAAGCTTGCGGATGAATTCTTGAGGTTTGTACCAGGGCTATTATTGGACCCTAAACCCTAAACCCTGAACCCTAAACCCTAAAACCCTGAAACCCTAAAACCCTGAAACCCTAAAACCCTAAAATCCTAAACCCTAAACTCTAAACCCTAAACCCTACTATCAAGGGTTTCAGGCTTGAACCCCTTGGAGCTGGAGATCCTTTAAAGGGACTTTAGGGGAGTACGTTGGCTCATACAAGGGCCATATGAGCTATAGTCTACACTCCTTTAAGGGGGGTTATGTAGGAGATTATATAGGGTACTATTACAGGGGTTATTAAGGGGGATACTAGGAGTTTAGACTATGGTACATATGAGGGCCATACTGGGATAAGGGGTTTAGGGTTTAGGATTTAGGATTTAGGGTTTAGGATTTAGGGTGCCGCCTTAGGTGTTCGGCCCAAGAGCCCTTGATCCTAACTGCCAGCAGGTAGAAGGTTCAGGCTGTAGGAGCTTTGATGTAGGAACAGGGTTCATGCGGTCTTGCCGCGGACACCCAGTTATTCGGTTTTCGTGTTTACGGTTTAGGGTTTACGGTTTGAGGAGTTTATGGGCTTAGAGTTTGGGTTTAGGGTCTGGGGTTTTGTAAGTTAGTGTGTAGAGCTTAGTCTGGTGGGGGTCTAGCAATAGCTTGACAGATCTTGACAGTGGCAGTTGTTGTGCGACTTTTGTTGAAAAAATCCTAAACCTAAACCCTATATATACATATATATATATACATACACCTATATAGAGAACCTCTGTACCTCTAAAGGTGTACTGCTTTGCGTGGGGTGGATTCAGGTCTTACACACGTTAATAGGGGTTAGGTTTCATTATGCGCTCGTGGGGCTTGAAGGTGTATAAGCATCGCCGCGTTGGGGTATTCGCTTCCCTATGGTCGCGTGCGGTCCAGGGGTTCAAGGTTTTGGGTGAACATTTGCTGGAAGCATCGTGCACAGAGCATTTTTTGAATCTTCCTTCTTCCAGAAGCCAAGAGCCCGCCAACGGTAGCCCTGAATCAGCGTCAAGCACCTTAACAACCCTTAAACCCTACACCCCGAACGGGGTTTGGGGTTGTGTTACTCTTTGGCTTCTTGGCTCCTTTGTATACAGCTAGCCGCCGAGACAAAGCGGTTTAACCTCACCAAGAATGCCCTAAACCGTACATCCTAAGCTTCCAACCTACCCGAACCAGGGCAACATGACCAGCTCAATGAGCATTACCAAGCTCATGCGCCGATCCGTGCCCCGGGCAAGTTTAGGGTTGAGGTTAGGATTTGGGCTTTAGGGTCTGGGTTTTAGAGTTAAGGGTTTATAGGGCTTAGGGGTTTAGGGTTTAGGGTTTAGGGGTTCGGGCTTCAGGCTTTGGGGTTTAGGGGCTTAGGGTTGAACCTAGGGTAGTTTTAGGGCTGAAAGGAAGAGAGCTCACGGAAGCTGAAGGGTTCCAGCGCGCAGTGCAGAAGTCTCAAGAATTCGGTGTTCTTTCTTGTAGTTTGTAAATTTCCTGCTTCATTGATAATTCTCATACAGTACATGTAGGGAGAGTTTCTGTAACCCCGTCCAGTGAAACAAGGACCCTGTAACAGTCATACGATTGACATAGAGTCCTGGCTCTGGGGTGAACAAAACCCTTCCTGAATCCTAAACGAGTCCCTTTCTGATCCATATCGCTAGGTACCCTGTTTTTCATCGACAAAGAACAACCTAAGCATAGGCACTTTGGGACTTAAACCTTAGACCCATACAATCCCTAAACCTTAGATTATAGGAGGCTTTGGGGTTTAGGGTTAAAGGTTTAGGCCCATAGCCTCCGTTCTTAGCCCTAAGCCCTGAATCAGGGTCTGAACACCGCAGCCCCAACCCTGTTGATCCTCAAACCTCGTAACCCTGGCCCTGACCAACGACAAATTCGCTCTAATCCCCACTTAAGGGTCGTTGTTCACCAGGGTTTGTTGCGTTTTCTATCCCGATAGTTGGGATAGGTTTTCGTATTTAGGGGCAACTTCCACCTTGATTCCTAGACCCTAAACCCTGAACCTTGATCCCCGCTATGCCCCAGACCCTTAAACCCTAAACCCTGTACTCTAAACCGAAACTTAACATCGTTCATCCTAAATCCTCAAACCCTAGCCCGGAACCCTTAAGCCCGTCAATCCTAGAACCCCTGAACCCTTGAACCCCCAAACCCTAGACCTTCAACCTTTAAGCCCTAAACTCTTAATCCCTAAACCCCAAACCCTTAGGCCCTACACCTTTAGCCTTCAACCTGGGCCCCCAAAACGCCCAGCTAAAAGATCCTCAGTCCGAAGCCCCAGAAGGTAAGCAGCAGCGATGATAATTATGATGCCTTAGTTTTTAAGGTTTAGGGTTTAAGATTTAGGGTTTAGGATTTAGGGAAGATGTGGGGGTCTCCTAGAAAATGAGGGGTGCCTTTCTTTGGGGGGGGCCCTATAATAAGGATGATAGTATTTGGGGATCTATATTGAGGTCCCCCTATTTTGTGAACAGAAAGTAACAGCCATGTAGTAGAAGTGTAACTTCTAGGGTTTAGGGCTTAGGGTTTAGGGTTAAAATTGGAGTTAGCCTCAAAAGGGGCAGTTACTTGTACGACATGCTCGACTGTGATGACATGGTAGTCGGCTGCGAAGCTTCGTCGTCTGCAACTGGAACTTCTTCTTTCGCCCGATTCCCATCTTACATTTCATGGGTTCAACTAGTACCCCCCTCTATACTACCCCCTTAATTAACCGTAATTAAGCCTAATTATCCCTAAATAACTTTAATTAAGGGGGGAACCTAGGGGGGGTAGTATAGAGGGGGGTACTAGTTGAACCCATAGACATTGCTACCGCGTTGAAACAAGGAGGGATTTCGGCATTCCTTCGAGAGCGAGACCCTAAACCCTAAGCCTTAAACAGTTGAAGACAGCTCCAGAATCTGAATGGGCAGTACCAAACCTCTTCAGGGATTACCTACCTAGGCCCCAAAAGTAGATAAAATAATAGCCCAAAAGGCCATTATTTTACATACTTTTGGAGTTTAAGTAGGGTTAAGGGGAGATCTACCCGACATTTGAGACCAAAATCATGGAAACTCTGGCTCCGAGTCGCACCCAGCACGCCGGGGTTCTCCTCCTTCAGCCCGCTCAAAGGTTTAGGGTTAGAACTCTAGGTAAAAGGGTAGTCGGAGTGATATTATGATAGTAACAATATTTGGAGTAGTGTGAGTACTGCTATTGTGACACCAGGAATAGTAGTGAGAATGCGAATTAGTACTTACAATAGCTCTTGTAATGACCATAATGATGATAACAGGCGTCGGTCGTCTCTAACACGATGACTCAAACCAGCAGCACTACGGCAAGTCGCGTGCTCGGAAGGGAACCGGTGCATTCCCTAAACCCTAAGGGTTTGGGGTCTAGGGGTTTAGGGTTAGGGGTTTAGGGTTAAGGCTAAACCCTGCACCCTAAACAGGGGCCTCTCTGATTGGGTTGTTGGGGCATCTGGATGCTAGAGTTTAGCATGCGGCTTATGAGGGAAGCCTTTTGATACTTATTCAAGCTTCTACAGTAGGGTTCGGGTTTCGGGGGCTTAGGATGAAGGTTGACAGGATGAAGGATTTAGAGCTCAAGGTCTAGTATTGGGACAAGGGGTACAGGTGCAGGGCTTGGGGTGAAGCATGTGGTTTAGAAGTGGGATTCTGTTTTTTCCTGTTGTTGTTCTTTGAGTGCCAGGCTCACAGTACTCTGAACCCTAGATGGTGTAAACCCTGAACCCTAAATACCCTAAACCTAAATACCTAAGCCCTAAATACCCTAAACCCTGAGCGTCCTAAACCCTAAATACCCTAAACCCTAAACATCCAGAACTAAAAAGATCCTAATTCCCAAATACTCTAAACCCTTCACCAGAAATACCCTAAACCCCAAATACCCTGAGCCCTAAGTATCCTAAACCCTAAACTGTAGCTCTCAAGTTAGCGCCTGGCCGGGTTGGAGATAGAACCCTAGACCCTGAATCTCGGCTCCATCCACTTTGGGCACTAGCTTGCATTCCTGCCCTCGTTCAAACTAGCATGGAATGAAGGTTTAGGGTTTAGGGTTTCAGGCTTGGGTTAAGGGTTGAAGGTTTAGGATTTAGGGTTTAAGGTTTAGGCTTTAGGGTCTAAGGTTTAGAGTTTAGACGTCGCCCAAAACTAACATGGATCCTCATATAGCTGCCATTTCAACTGTAGCTTTGTTTAAGGAGTTCTTTGTCATGCTTATTACAGTATAACCCTGAGCAACTGCTTAATACAACGACAAGTCTTGTAGGTCTAAATCCCAAAAAGCCCACACCCCAAACCCTAAACCCCAACCCCTAAACCCCAAACCCTAAAGCCCGAACCCGTAAACCCCAAAACCCAAAGCCTAAACCCTAAACCCTACATCCCGAACCCTAAATCCAAATCCCTAACCCTAAACCCTAAATCTCAAACTCTAAACCCTAAACCCTAAATCTCAAACTCTAAACCCTAAACCCTAAATCCTAAATCTCAAACTCTAAACCCTAAACCCCAAACCCTAAACCCTAAACCCCAAATCTCAAACTCCAAACCCTAAACCCTAAACCCCCATCCCTCAGCCACTCCATGGGCAAGGCGAGCTTATGGCCGCTTCTGAGGACCGCCAACGTGTGTTGCTGTTAAGGAACTTAACTAAGGGGTTTAGGGGGTTTAGGGGTTTAGGATTTTAGGATTTTAGGGTTTAGGATTTAGGGTTTAAGCTTGTAGGGTATGGCGTTTAGGGTTAGGGCTTATGACTTTATTAATTTTGGGGTTCCTCTACTTTCATACTAAGGGAGCCAAAAGTTTAACATGTATCGGGGGATGAAAGACCAGCCAAATTAAGCTAAGCTAGTGCAATTACGGTCTATATAGGGTCTATATAAGCTTTAGGGTTCAGGGTTTATGGTTTAGGTCTTGGGGCTTGGGGTTTAGGCTTCAAGGTTCAGGATTAACAGTCTGGGGTTTAGGGTTAGGAATTGGGCTTCGGGCCTATACAGGAATTGGGGTCTAGCGTTCAGGATGAATCGAGGAAATCTTGCACCAGCTAGGAACCTCAACATGCACAACTCCTAGGGTGTGAGGTATATAGAGTGGTGCAAGATGTCCTCCATCCAGCATATCCTAAACCCCTAACCCTAAACTCTAAACCCCTGAACCCTAAACCTTAAACCCTAAACCCTAGCAGAGAGAGGTGTAAGGGAGACCGGGTTGAGGGCTTCAGGTTTAAGGTTTAGGGCCTCTGGGTGTAGGGTTTGGGAGTGACGGATTCACCGTGTAGGGTTTTTTCCTTTCCTTTTAATCCAAAGCCTTGAATTCTAAACCCCCAATCCTAAACCCGAAGCCCTAAACCCTGAGTCCGGATCCTGAACTTTAAGCCCGGAAACGCGATCTAAAACAAGCAACTTATGGTTGGTGCCCCAAAACCCTGAGACCCTAAACCCTTAGTTCCGGTAAGGGCTTAGGCTGCGTACTGCTCTTACCCACGAACGAGCTCCAACTGCTTCAATAATTGGGGCCATATCTAACATCCTTGGGACATAGGTTGGACCTTAGACCCTTAACCCTTTGGGATTCCCTTATACTTATACTCCTATTTTAGGTGCCTAAAGGGTTCACCCTTAATAGGGGTCCTACGTGCCGTGCAGTAACTGCGGTACATTTCTTGTCTAACTGTCGTTGGGCGCGGGCAGGTTCCGAGGTACTGGGGAGTTGGGTAGGGACTCACGAGTCTGGAGGTTTCCTTAGGGGCCTTCAAAATGCTTGTTTATGTTTTTGTTTATTTCAATCCTAATAACAACCAGAAATTACTTGTTTTTTTAAGGGTTCTGCGGCCGGTGTAGGGTTAGGTTTGGGGCTTCAGGCCTTTGCATGCAAAGTGTAGCAAGATTAGGGGGGTTCTATCTGCACCCTGAAGCCTGAACCCTATGCCCTAGACCCTGAACCTGGCCGTATCCATGGCCTTCCTTTGCATGGAACCTCGCGGAATCTGAGGGCAGTACCTAGGCCCCAAGAGTAGGTAAAATAATAGCCCCAAAACCCTAAAAATAGCACAAAAGGCGATTATTTTACATTGTTTTGGGGTTTGGGTAGTCTTCGGAGGGTCACTCTAGGGGCCAGTTCTGGTGTTAGGTGACTGTTTGGGGGATCGTAGCTCTCCGCGATTGTGTTGGCTTGTGGGGGCCCTTTCTTTGTGGCATTATTTGGGCGTGCAAGCGGTAGGGCAAAGAACACAGGATGTGCAGTTCAGAGTATACAGATTCAGCTTACTGGTGGTTATAGTAGGGAATATGGGAATATAGTCCCTATATAATCCTTATTTGATATATTGCCATATTCCCTACTAACCCCCAGTAAGTCAGAGCGGGTGTGTGTATACCAATCCCCAAGTGTAAGCCTTACAGCCTGAACCCAGAACCCCTCCCGATATCCCCCCGAAGGTCAACAGTATGGGCTAAACCCTAAACCCTAAATCCTAAACCCTAAGCCCTAACCACATCCTAAACCCTGAATCTAGTCTGAGGTTTCCTAAATTTTATTTAACCACTTTGTTACACGCTTAGGGTCTTCTGGAAATCCCCTATGCAGGCTAAGGGTCCATCTTCGGGGCCCATGCTTCCAAAAACCGTGAAACCCTAAAGCCCAGCCCTAACCCAAAACCCCCAAACCCAAAACCCTAAATCCTACATATAGCCCGCATATAACCCTCATATAAGCCCCATATCCCCTTTCAAGGGACCCCCCCCAAAATGGCGCCCAGAAACTCCCCGCATCTGCGGAGGTGAAGACTGGCTGGCAAACTGTGCTGAACGCGGTGGAGAACTACAACCTGGCCCCCACTTCGGATTAGGTTTTAGGGTTCAGGGTTGAGGGTTTAGGGCTTAGGGTTTATGGTTGAAGGTTTAGGGTTTAGGGTTTAAATAAAGCCTCAGGGATAAGGGGTGATATAGGGGTCATATAGGGGATATACTGGGATAATGGAAAAGAAAATGGAAAGTACTGTGCAGGGTTTAGGTTTTGGGGGCTTAAGGATTTTGGGTTTAGGGTTTACCCGGGCCCTAAAAGACAGTACTCAGAATTAGTTTTTCACTATTTTAGGAGTTTGAGGCCAGTATTTTGCCAATCCTGGGTCCAGGTAGAGGGTTAAGGGCTCGCGTTTAGGATTCAAGGCCGAGGGTTTGGAGGGCTAAGGGTTTGGGGTTTCGGGTTCAACGCTAAACCTTACACCCTACACTGGTTGTGAGGTTCGAGTCGCAGGTCGTAACCACGCGCCCGATATAATATATACATATATATATATATTTACAGATATGCACCTTTACCTGTTTCCTTAGTCTCTAAGAATTTCTGGAGGGACGCCTATAGGGACCCTTGGAGTTTATGGGGTTTAATATTGGACTACATGGGGATATAGGGGCTGTATAATGACGATATAAGGGTTTTAAATGGTAATGGGGATTAAGGGTCCCTATTAGGGGTCCCTCCTAAAGTCCCTAGATAGTCTGAAGTAACGTTGATGGTTTAGGCTTCAAGGAAGTAGGGCTCGGAGCCCGGAGCTTGGGGGTAAAGGCTTTTAGGTATTCTTCCCCTTGCAGCATGACAAGTCTTGCCCTTCAATGTGTACCCTAAACCCTGAACCCCATCATAGGGTAGTGGTGAATCCTCTACGGGAATCTTTGGGTAGTGGGACCCAACAGGATTGGGGGTTCAGCACTTAAGGATTCCGGGTTGGAGTGGGTTCAGGGTTCGGGCTACAGGGCTCGAATGAGACTGCAGTACTATCGATGCGAAGGCCGCTGGGATCATGGTATTCTCCTGCCCTTGAGAATCCCTTCGCGCCATCTAACGAATATCACAGCTTGGCAATACGCGTTTTAGGGTTTGGGGGTTTAGGGTTTAGGGGTTCCTTCTCAAACTTCCACAGATGATAAAAACAAACTTCTAGGTAGCTGCAACCTGGGAGAAGGCTCAAACACCTCCTCGTGCATAAGCCTTCTACAGGTTTTAGAGTCCCCCCAAAGTAGATAGACTATGGAATTGCCCAAAATCATAGTGACATCCTCACATATGCTCCATATTTATATCTACTGAAAAGGAAAATATCTGCATCTTGCATTCCCCTCCCTAGTTGACAATTGCCCCCAACTCCCCCCACTTCGCCCTAAACCCTAGACCGCGCTGGGTCATGCAGAGGCCGCGCCCCAATTGAAGACTCCCTAACCCCTCCGGATTACTTACTGGTTGTTCGTAGGGAATAAGGCAGTATAGTGCCTATGTAAACCCTATGCAGTCCCTGAATTCCCTACTAACCCCCAGTAAGATTATAGTTTACCAAGTGAAGCCCTCAACCCAAGATCGCTTTGCCCAACCGAACGCCTAACCCCGTAGCCCCCAAACCTCAAATTCAAATCTTTTACCTTCAGCCTGAGCCTTTAATCCTTAATCCCAAACCCTAGACCCTGCATCCTACACCCCCTCAATACTTGTGCTCAACTTAACCGCTCTGAAGTTTAGGTCTGGGTTTGTAGCTGCTAAGGTAAGTGTTTAGAATTTATACGTCCTAGGGTCCCAAACCGCAAGCCAAACCCTAACCCTGGAGCCTAAACCCTAAACGAGTAGACCCGTGATGTATGGCATGCGATGGTGTCAACAGGCAGGTCAGGGGTAGTAGGAGTGTAGGACTTAAGAGACTTAAGAGACCCACACCCTAAACCCATGAGACCCTTGCCTCAGGGACAGCCGAGCTGCACGCCAAACGCCTTTTTGGTCCTGGGCTCACCCGGTAGCGGCAAGCCAAGAACTCAGAGTTTGGGGTTTGGGGTGCCGGGCTTGGGGTTTAGGCTCAAGGGTTTGGGGTTTAGGGTTTATGGGTTTAGGTTTTAGGGTTTAGAGTTTAGGGGTTTGGGGGTTTGGGGGTTGGGTTCAGAGCCTCATGTCCCCATGTGATTACCATTGTCTCTTTCTGTCAGTATTGGTCGGTGTTGCGGCTGGTTTCTTTGCAACATCAGGTAGGCATTCAACTTGCCCGCACTTAGGTCACGTTTGCACTTCGCCTCCTTGGAGCGTTGGTCCTGCTGTTGGCCTAAACCCTAAACCCAAAGCGAGTGGCACACCTGCTTGTCCTTACCGCTGGCTCCATCGCTGAAGTCGTGCAAATCTACCTTCAAGCAGGAAGACTTGCCTTCCCTATTATGGTTTAGGGTTGAGCGCTTAGGGCTTAGGGTGGTGTACCCTGCGTTCCCAAAACCCGTAACCCTATCACGGAACCCTGACATGGGCGTCCAACATCAGTCACGATGAGGTGAGGTACCGTCGCCACTCCTACCACACCCTTAACTTAGTTTCGGGTTTAGGGTGTAGGGCTTATGTAGCAGAGTGTTTTTTTTAGATACGGATTTTGGCTCTTATTCTCTACTAACCACCGGTAAGCTAAGGAAGCGAAGCGGAGACATTGGTGATATCGTAGTCCTCTGCAAGCACCCGACATCACCCTCTTGGTGCCTCGTTGTGTGGGTTTAGGCTTTAGGGTTGAGGGTTGAGGTTCAACCGCGCTACCAGTAGGCCTCTAACCACCCATGTAAATCATTGAGAACCCACAGCCCGCAGGAAAGACCGTGACGAAAATTCATGGCCGTTTGAGCCAATTTAGGATTAGGTGTCTGGAAAGACCCCCCTCTAGGTTCCCTTCAACTCTGGTTTTTCCCACCCTAAACCCCAAACCCTACACCCTGAACCCTAATTTCAATTAAGGGGCAACCTCGGGGAGCAAGTTTAGCATGGGGGGGAGAGTAGGTTTAGGCTTTAGGGTTTAGGGGGCAACCTAGCAGGGCTTGGGCTTAAGATTATTGAGCCATAATCTAAACTCCTTGAAGGGGGATATATAGGGGATTATATAGGGGACTACTATAGGGGATACTAGGAGTTTAGACTATGGCTCATTGTTTTTGCCAAATTTCTTGGCAGGGCGTACTTCCTCCGTCTTAGCGGCTCAGGGCGTTGGGCTGTAAAAACAAAGGTGTAGCCATGTCGCCTGGGGTTGAGCAGCCAAAGTTTAGGGTTTAGGGTGTTTAGTCCCGTTTAAGAAAATGGATTACGGCTTTGGGTATGTTATAATAGGATCCCCATATACCCCAGATTCGATTTACTTAAGGGGGACTATAGGGTCAGGGGGTTTAGGGCTTCGGACGGCCAGGTCGGACAATTTCTCCTAAGAGCCATCTTGGACTGATAACCTCCTTTTAAGGGCCTTAATATTAGGATCTCTATTATAAACCCTATTAAGCGGAGGGGGTTTATTGCTTAGGGGTCTACATTATGCTTGGCTTTGAGGTCCTGCTTCGTGGGACGCCTGATGATGGAGATGCTCGACAGGCCGATGTCCTAAGGTATAACAGTATAGCTGATCAAATTATATGACCTCATTTGACCCGACTCCAAGTGGCGGCTTATATAGAAAGTTGCACAGGTTAGCTTAGTTTCAGGTTCGGAAACTATTTTGAAACGGACAGCATAAAACTAGCTTGGGGCTCATGGATTGGATTGTAGGACTATAAGCTTAAGAGGCCCACGTGATGTATGTAGGCTTAGAATTTAGGAGTCAAGGGTCTGGGGCTTGAAATTTGAGATGAAGCCCCTGAACCCTAAAGCCTACGTTTTGGGTTTCTGGACTATGGTTTAGTGTTTGGTCTTGCGTGTGCAGACCTCTGAACCCAAGCCATGTAGAGCTCATCATGACGACACCTCTATTCCCCCATGCATCCCATGTTCACCTATATGGGGGTTTTCCAAATTAGGGGTACCTTTCTGGCGGTGCCCATAATAAGGATCAACATATTATAATACTTAAGGGTCTATATTGGGGTCCCCCTATTGAGGGAAACTACCACATCAAGGAAAGGGTTCAGGGTTTCGGTTTAGGGTAGTTGCTGTGAGTTCACCAAAAGCAACCGCTGGAGGAATCCCCAAGAACCCTTATGAAAAGTGCAGGTTAGGTTCGGCCCCCACCCAATACAAGTGGCAGCATAGTAATGTGCGCGGACCTTATTAGAATTACCTTTCTCCTCTGGTGGTCATTCTTGGTGCAGGCTAAGATGGGGATTTACGAAAATTAGGGGTAACATTTTGGTGGTCCCCACAATAATGACTGTAGGGTCTATCTTAGGGTCCCCCTATTTTGGGAAACTACCACACTCTAAACCCTAAACCCGCTACCAAACTAAAGCGATCCTAAACCCTAAACCTTGAACCCTTAACCCAAAAGGTATGAAAACCTCATTCCGCTGATGCTCCCTGTTGCCGACCTGGTGAAGCGTTCCGACCCTGAAGGCCGGGTTGAAGTTGTCTGGATGAGGGTTTAGGGTTTAGGGTTATAATACCTGAACCACAAAACGGTTTTGGGATAAGGGGGTGGGTACAATTTTTGGGTTGAGGTTTCCACTTTTTGGGAATCTCTTTTATCTCAAAACGTATTTTGTAGACTGCCGGCCCTTTGGCTCCTTCCACGTGTTTTGAGTAATTATCATTCTTACTGTTCAGCTTCAGGAGCCTTAGCCCGAACGCTAAACATAGAAATTGTATAGGCCCTTAGGCAACCAAGAGCAAGAGAAAAACATGCCCAAACCTTGAGCAAAACTTTGCATTATTTCTAGAAACCCTAATCCCTACACCAGCTCCAACTTGCGGTGCTGAGCCAATTTAGTGAGTACCCACTTAGGGTTTAGGGTTTAGGGTTGAAACAACGCAAAAATGGAGAAGAATGGTCGTTTTTGGGCGGTTCTTAAAAGCCTTTAGAGTACTTACTAGCCCTAGAAATTATACAATATCCCAGTTATGTCCAGCCCAATTTTTTGCGTTCCCCTGATCCGCCAACAAGGTCTAAGGCTTAGAGCTCAAGGCTTGGGTTCTGTAGGGGGCTATACAGGTTAGGTTGGGGTTTGGGGTTTAGGTCATGTCAATCCCCTTTACAGTGACAGCCCCTAGATTCCCTAGATATGATGTTAGTAGGGGCTTTAATATACATACAACAGTCCTTCGTGGTACCCATTACTGGGTGGGGGATTGACCCAAGGTTTAGGGGTTAGGGCCCAAACCCTAAACCCCTAACCCCAAACCTTTATAGGGTGTAGGGTTTAGGGTTTAGGGCGTACGCTTCAGGAGTTGGGGACGTGTGGGGTTCATGGAGCAGGCTTTGAGTTGTTGAGGCGCGGGGAGTTTAGGGTTTAGGGTTTAGGGTGCAGGGAGTTCAGGGAGATATTTGCGTTTCCTCGCTCTGGCTTCTGTAGACGTCACGCTGCGTACAACGAAAACGACCCTAAGCCCTAAACCCATAAACCTTAATCCCTAAACCCTGAAACC
>CAJNIZ010044421.1:7162-28525 GCA_905231905.1 Symbiodinium pilosum
AAAATCAGGGTCTAGGGTTTAGGGTTTTAGGGGTGTAGGGTTTAGGGTTTTAGGGTTTAGGGTCTAGAGTTTAGGGTTTAGGGTTCAGGGGGTTGGGGTTTTGTCTTGGCCAAACTCAGCAACTGAGTAGGTTAGCTTTGGCATGTGGTATCGATATACCAGAAAGTCCAGTATCCCCAAATTAGGGATTGTGACGCATTGGTCATATAAGTCATATTAAGGACCCGAGTGCAATGTAGTCTACATTCCCTTATCAAGTGAGATCAGGCCCTAAACCCAAAACCCTAAGCACGAAACTCTAAACCTTAAAGCCTAACAAAACCCTATATTCCCTAATCAAGGCCCTAAACCCTAAACCCTACATTCCCTAATCAAGGAACATTGGGCTCTGTGGGTATAGCGCTGCGAAACTTGAAAAGGCTGACAGCGCCAAGCATTGCTGGGCCAGGCTTAGGGTTGAGGGCTTTAGGGTCTAGGGTTTAGGGTGGAGGATTTGGGGTTCAGGGTTCACGGATTCACAGTCTAGGGTGGAAACGCAGCAAGTAGGCCAAACCAACTTTTGCCCCTGGGCTCAGCATCCGCTAGTGATTAGCAATTGCAGGGTGCCGTGCACATGTTTCCAAGCGTTCACCTGCCCCATCACGTACCCTAAGGGTCCAAGTACCCAATAATCGTATACTTAGCCCAAACCTGTACAATTACTCTTGCCCTAATCTCAATTACCTAATTATTGGGAACATGGACCCTTTAGGACCCTAAACTCTAGACCCTACATACGACTACACATCCCTATCGAAGGATCTATTTATCGGATACTTGGATCCTCAGGGGCAGCTAGGCTACTATTTAAGTTTGATGTACTGAAAGTCAAACATCCCTTAATTACGAAGTAAATTCTTAGATTCTACCAGACTACTCAATACGACTTGGGTATACTCCCTAATTAAGGGACATTGGACCTTCTGGGTAAGTTTGGGTTCCCGAGCAGATAGACGTTCCTTGGACCCTCTTCAGGGTTCCTGAGTTTAGGGTTTATGAGGTCTATAGTGTTTATCAGGTTTAGGGCGGCTGTCCGTTTAGAATTTGCATCGTTTCACTCAGGCTTTCCGGATGCAATTGGTGAACTTCTGAGCTTTGGTCTTCACACGATGAGAACGCTACTGTCAGCAGCAAGCGAAACCTCTTCTCCATCCGCAAGGGAAACGTTGCGCCAGGAAGACTTGAGGCTGGTCATTCTGAACGCGTCTTCGCTCGTGACTCTTACATTCTCCAAAACAATGCTTTAGCCCAGGGGGTTGCTACTGTCAAGCGAAGTAACGCTGAAGTAAGTACATGGAGGGGGCGCAGTGGATTGAGCTTGAAGAGTTTAGGAAGAACCCAGTGTGACTAACGTGTCTGCATTTGCGCAACGCACTTCCTTTGCGTACCTTGTGCTCCTGATCGCGCGTTGATGCTCGCTGTGTGAGCGATCTGTTTCGGTCATTGCAGTATGCGCGCGCTGAAGTCTATCCTGTGTATCTCCTTGAACTCGCGTTTTGGGCTTTCTGGTCGGGCACTACTGAGTGATCTTTGGTTTCGGCTTGGGGTCTCATGCCAGGTGCTGCCAAAAGCTCGGACGGCGTCTTCAGGAGACCCAGGAGCGCCTTCAAGAGATTGAGGACGAGCGTGACATGCTTGCGGAGCAGCTGTCCGAACTCAAGCAGGTCTGGCTCAAGTGCTGTCACCCATCTCAGCTTTCTGCTTGGGTTTGTACCGAAGACCTCTACGATTTTGGGTGGCGGGTGGGGTGTTGCCGCTCTGTTTGGAAATAGAAGCTTGGAGCTAGGCAACCGTTACTGTGCTCTCCAAAGCTCACCGTGCGTATGCAATTACCTCCGTGATGATGAAGCCCCGTATCCAAAGATCTAGCCGCAGAAAAAAAAATTCTGCAGGCGGGAAGCACATGCCTGCATACTAGTGCATACTAGAGCATGTGCCGTGGATAAGAACATTTTGTTGCTGCTTGATCTGTGGATACTGGGCTTCATCATCACGGACGTGATTGCATACGCACAGTGAGCTCTTAGGTTGATGTTGCTGGGACCGTCTAGGAGCCTGTATGGACCTACGACGAAAGCTGCTTGCCCACCGGATTGCCCGCAGCCTGTGAGAGCGGACCTCTTCAAATCAGGCAATGTGCAGTGTCTTTAGGCTATTTTCGGAGGTCCATCATGGCGCGCCAGTTTGAGGAATACAGCCCTGACCCGGAGGGCCGCCTGCTGTGCGCCGTGCAGCCTCTGGGTATGTGCCTTACAGCTCTTTGCGGATAAATTGGTCACACCTTGTATGAGGTACAGCTCTTTGCGGATAAATTGGTCACACCTTGTATGAGGTGCAGATGCCTTTAAAGTCCTCTCGGATGGCACGCACTCCGTGCTGCTGGTGAAACACACCGGCAGCATCGGCAGCGTCGGTGGCGGCAGGTCTTCGCCTAACTTGTCTGTTGCTGCAGCTGTGACTGACCCATAATAATGGGGGCAGCCCCCAAACCAACACCCCGACGCCTCAAGACCAAGTTCCCGAATCTTACCAGAAACCTCAAGTACCTACAGCTTAGTACTAGCTAGCCCCTATGTACCCAGACCCCCGGGCGTATCTACAAAGTAAATCTCTCTCAAGGGTTCCTAGGGATTACCCAATAGCAGAATAGGATACACTATAGTTGTTTCTACTTTCTAGATCCTTCAGTTTGGATGGTGGGTATGGCCCATGAAGCTGTACGGATGCAGGTCGCCAAAATTCATAGGGCTTACGGCTCAATAAATTTCACATGAATTCGGGATCCTAATGCCGCGCAGGGTATACGCCCAAACTCCGAACCCCAAACCCTATACTCCTGCAGCCTAAAGCCCTAACCCTATACTCCCAAACTCCAAGCCCTAGACTGTTAATGTTCTGTTCTTTAGGTAGTGGGGGCTTAGAGGTAATTCTGGAAGTTGAAATCCCAGGATGCGGGATCAGAAGGATACTGGAGACTCCTTTGCTGAGGCGCCGCATGTAACCCCGTGGCTTTAGGGTGTGGGGTTAAGGTTTGGGATTGGGGGTTTGGACCGATGAAGAGGTCCGCGGATGAGAACATACTGGTTTAGAGTGTTGGATTTTACTACGTGTTGCTGACCCTAACCCCTAAAAACGCCTGAGTCCTAAACCCTGAAGTAGGACTTGAGGGAATGGGTCCCTCTAATGGTCCCCATGGAATCTCTTAGACTAGTGTCTAGGGCATATTCTCCCAATTTCCTACTGCGAAACAGGAGATTTTGGGTTTAGGTTTTAGGTTTGGATTTGAGAGTGACACAGGGTCTAGGATCTTTTTGGGTTCCTGCTGCTTAGCAGGGACTCAAGGAGAGGGTAATATATCGGGTTTTCATAGGTGACCAACAAGGATTACCGCTGGGATCTACGGGGTTCTAGGCAGGCTGTGGGTGCTGCAGAGACCCTAAGGCCGAAACCTTAAGACCCAATGCCCTAAAGTCTAAAACTCAAGCCTTAAACTCGAAAACCCAAACCCAAAACCCGCAAAATTAAAAGCCCAAAATCCCAAAACCTAGACCAGAACACCATAAACAACCTATGAACCTTGGGTGAACCGTCCCTGCAGCTCGTGGCTATGATCCCAAAGGATACAGCATATACTTGGGTCCCAAAAGGGCTCACAAATAGGTAGTCTGGAGCCCAAGGGGTTTAGGGGTTTAGGGTTTTGGCTTTCATAGCTAAATGGAGCCTTCTGGACCCTGCACGCGCCTGGCAAGCTGCAAAACTTGACGCGTGCGTGCGTAGCTCATAAGTGAGGCGTGTCTAATAGGCCTTCCATACAACTCCTGTAATGTATGGGGTTTTATGGGAGACTTTATGGGAGTATTTTGGAAATACCCACCCGTCTGTAAACTGCACACCTGCAGATGTCGGTGCTTGAGCTTCAGAGTCTTGGAATTGACCGAGGAAGGTTTCCGAATGCCTCACTGTGCCCCCAAAATGTTTCAAAACGTAAATCCAAAACCCCAAACCCTTAACTCTATCACTATGCATGACCGAACCTTCGACGCATTCACATCGAGTGGTTCCAAAATTGAGCTGGGTTCACAATTTAGGGTTTAGGGCGGGTCAAAGGTTCCAAGTATTCAAAGATCATATGAGCCATAGTCTAGATTACCCCCTTTAAGGAATTTAGACCCTAGACCCTAAACCCCTGCACAACACGCCTTTAAGGAGTCTAGATTATCCCTCATATACTCAGGGAGCAATTTGCCATTTTGGAAACCTATCTAGCCTAAAGTAAGCACCATATTGGTAAATGGACCCTTAGTGCCAGAGCACGGGTTTAGGGTTTGAGGGTTTGGGGTTTAGGGTTTAGGGCTTTACGGTTTAGGGCTGCCGTTGTAGGATCCAATGCCGTAAGAAAACCACAATCCAAATCCAGAGGCACCTGAGGCTCTGTCCAGACCTAGTGAGCCGAGGTTTACCATTATTTTTTTGGGGTGGTATTCTTTCAAAAACATATTCTTCCAATCCCTATAAGTGTTGCATATTGGAGCCACTACCCCCATGTTAAGGGTTCCTATGTTGAAGTTACTACGAGTTCATACCGGAGGTTTCTCAAGACAATCCTCACACAATCCTCACACAATCCTCAAGAGTGACCAGTGTAATCTCTATACGATACCTATGTACCCTCGGGTTCCCTTGGTACCCCTTATTTGAGTAAATGCTAAACCCTCAAGCCTAAGTCCTAAATCCTCCGAGCCTAAATCCTATAGCCCTAAACTCTACAAGCCCTAAACTCTAAGCCCTGTACCCTAGAAGCCCTAAACTGTAAACCCTATAAGCCCTAAACGCTAAATCCGTAAACCTTCAGCCGACCCTACAAGCCTTTAAATGCCGTGCCGGCCGGGATCACCTGCAGGAAGCTCACAAGCCCCAGGCACCTGCAAAATACAGTAAACCCTCAAGCCCATATAAACTTACCATTATTTAGGGGTCCCAAATTTAATTTTGAAATTTTAGAACCCAAAATCCACCCCCACCCAAACCCTAAGTACTGGTAATGAACCTTAAGCCGGAAGAAGTCCTGGAAGGTGGCTTGTCGCTGGCTACGCACGAACCAGCACCCCGAGCTGCACCCAACTTAGGGTTTAGGGTGTAGAGTTCAGGGGTTCCGGGGTTTAGGATTTAGGATTTAGGGCTCCGGATTTAGGGTGAATCTTGTTAATGACCCCAACGATTGTTTTCTTCATTCCATACTAGTCTGCTACCGGATGTGTACTATACATCTACATAGACACTTTAGGCTGTCAAGCCCTATAAACCCTAAAGCCTTTCCTACCGTCCCGCAACCTCCTATTGTTTACCTCCCAATCCCCTGCCCCTAAAATTAACCACCACCCCCCAATATTGAATATGCCGCCTAATATGCCCAATAGGACTGTCGGGGTTTCAAGGCTCGGGGGAATGAATTAATCCCTGAATGCCAACTCTGCAAGTAAGGTGTCACAGAAGGCCGGGCTGTAACCTAATATGGCAAGCTGCAGGTCTGGGAAACTGGAGATACCTCGCTTCATGCTGCTTGCCTCAGTCTGGGTTTTGGGGCTTGGGTTGCTGCGTAAGCCCTAAACCCTTAATCCTAAACCCTAAACCCCGAAACCAGTCTGGCTTCAAGGCTTCGGGTTGACGAGAACATTGTTGCATACATAGTCCGATCATCAGCCAAACCCTTGACCAGGGTTCCTAGAAAGGTGTCTAGGGTTTAGGGTGTAGGATTTAGAGAAAGGTGAGAATTAGGGCTTAGGGGTTACAGAGCCCATTCGAAGGGCAGAAGGGCATGGGGATTGAGGGCTGTGAGCAGCAACTTTTTGCTGGGAAATTTGGGGGAACTTCACTTACATTTTGATCGTAACTTCTGCTTTAATTAGTTAATAGAATCCATGCAACGCGTGGGGTTACAGGTGAACCCTGATGGCATTCAGAAGCGTCTCTGCCATATGTGTTTCGACTCCGCTGTTCAGGGTTCTAGTTGGAGGGTCAGATAGACTTAAGTATTCTATAGGTCTAAGGCCACAGATTCACTTCACACATCCCAACCATTAAACCTACCTACAAGTAGCGTTGAGAACGGATGCTTCTGGGGGTTCGGGGTGCAGGGTCTGTGTATGCCAGCATAGGGTATTTTGCCTATAGTATTTGGCCTAAAGTACTGAAAAAACTCGGCAATGGTCATTCATCCGCCTCAGATATCCAGATAATGTGACCCTGTGCGAAATCTGAACGAAGCAAGAAGCCAAACCCAAGCCAACATCGTTCTTCACCCCAAGCCCTGAATCGGTTTCCGGCCGGCCGGGTCCTTGGACTTTATCTGATCCTTTTGTCGCTCCTGCTTCGTTCCTACATGATTTTCACAAGAGGTCCGGCTGGGCTTTGGGCTTTTTTGGGAAAGACCTGGTGCAATTGAGCGCTTGTCTTGCATTGCAACAGAACTTGAAGGGTCCAGGAGTCCAGGCACCTGTGTATGCGCAGGCCACGAAGTAGCTATGTAGGAGCCGCTTTCGGAGCATGCACTTCTTTGGTGCTTGGACTCTTTGAGAAATGCAGAAGGAATGAACAACATGCAGGGTGCAGGAAAACTTAGCAAGTATATGTATAATTCTTGTAAGCCATATAACAGTCCCGGTTATGATGATTATGAAATTGAAGTATGTCTGTCGCGCGGCCCGGCCTGGCTACCCAGTTTCTAGGGATGCCTTGAGGCGATTTTCTGGCTATCAGCATATAACGCCAGTCCTAAGTCTCAGGGAGATACCGTCCTGCAGAAAGAATTCTGGAAAGGTTCATTCCGTAAAACTCATGAACAAGGCTGTTCGGGGGTGGCACAACACAAAGAAGTGTGCGGTGCCAGATGGTCACAAGTGCAGGCACATGAAAGGGAAACTACCATCAACTTAGCACATGCAAGAATGACAGGATTGGGGTTTTAGGGTTTAGGGTCGAGGACGAACCCATAGCAAGGGCACGACTACCCCTATCCCGCCCAGTTTCCTGCACAGAATCAGCCGAGGACATGATGCAGACTTCCACGTGCTTTGGCCGCAGGGATTTGCTACAATGCTGGTGGAACCTAGACACTCCAAGTACCCTCTATTTAGGCCTAAGTACCTACTATTAGGGGCCATATAACCCCATCAAAGGGTGCCACGTCCTGGAATCGCATAAGATTCCATATTCTTTCCCAATATCCTTTAAAGACAGAAACCGGAAATCACTAGGTGGACTAGCAGTTTCCGTGTTCTTCACGTTTCAGAACGATTCCCCTGTGCCTGGACCTTCTGTTTAGATGTGGCTCGTCAGCCGAGCGACTTCAACTGGTCAAGTAGGAGGTAGAAATGGGGATTTCCCAAAATTAGGGGTACCTTATTGGGGATCCCTATAATAAGGATTATAGTATTTTGGGGTCTCTATTGGGGTCCCCTTATTTTGGGAAACTACCAAATAGCTCCCTAAACGGTCGACAATCAGAGCTACATGTTACAGGTGCTTTACGATTTGGATGTATTCATTGTCTTAGTTGCCCCTGAGGGTCCATGTAGGTAGATAGTATGTAATATATTTGGGCTGTAAACAAGCTATATGGGAACCTTTTTGGACCCTCAGTACTCGAATATGCATATATAGTCCCCCTTAAGTAGACAGAATATGGCTTCGGGTATATTATAATCAGATCCCCATGTACCCCATATTCTATCAACTTATGATGGACTATAGCTACATGGACCCTTTGGGTAGATACCTTGCCCAGACCCGCGGGATGCAACAGCTGATCTGAACAATAGTCTCAACTCCTTCAAGGGGGTTACATAGGGGATGAGATTGGGAAGTATTATAAGGGTTATTCAGGGGGATGCAAGGAGTTTAGACTATGTCTCATATGGGTTTGGAGTTTAAGGTTTAGGGTTTGGGTTTTCGGTTTCTAGGGCTTCGAGTTTGGGGTTTAGGGGTTCATGCCCATGGATGTAGGAAAGCTAACATGCTGCATGCACCTCAAATAGCGAGAGTAACTGGAAATCGGGGACCCTTGGTTTACAGGGGCCTCATGAGCTTAATTTGAAGACTTAGGCACTCTTGTAACTACGAGAACGTGTTGCGCTAGTGTTTGGTTTCTTTCTATCCTGGCTACGATTGACAACACCCTGTCCGACAGCCTCGCTGAATATGTACGTCCATGATGGCTTGCACATTCCACCTTCCCTGTGGTCCAGCAGTGACATCTTCAGAGTTGTCGCATTGAGTGCATCGCTGGGCCGAGGGACGCTTGATTTTGAAAACCTTGAAGGCCATCAAGGGTTTGTCAGGGAGTGTCGGGAGCAGCCTTGTCTGGGGAGGCATGCATCTACAAATTCAAGATTCCGAGTGAATTCCCTGGCCGACGGCTTTGTTTTTTTGCCTGGAACTTCCATGAATGTAAGCTTAAAGTCCGAATGAGATTCTGGTTTCTACCCAGCTTCGAGTGAAGTTAGTGTTTGGGTGCTAATACCCATGTTGCTGCTCCGGTGTTTTTTGAGACAATTTCTATTCGAGCGGTATCTGTTGTCAAGCCTCTGGATTCTGGGCTATGGAGCCTGAGGCACTTCGAACGGAAGTTCTGAAGTCAAGTCATAATCCGCTTATATGTAGCCCAATATGGAAGTTTTCATGACGAAAGGACGTTGACTGGCACACCTCTCTCGTTCTGCGGATGGGAAGAGTCTCTCGGCTGTTTTGCTTCGAATTTTTCGTTCTGTCCACACTCCCGAGAAGCCCAGGTGCGAGAATCGTAGGCTACACAAGCTTTAATTGGGATTAACTGGGGATAGTCGCCATTTTTGTACACCTTAAGCCCTGAACCCACCATTCGAGCGGTCCTGGCTTGTATTGCCCAGGGCATGCCCCTACACCAGGCTTTGTATTCGCCTAATAAGGGCAGCTGCCCGTTCCGACCCAGACCCTGAGTAGTTCAAAGCATGGAACACCCTGACAAGAAAGCACCGACTTATTATGTTAGGGACCACGGGGACATGTTGAGGGCATCTAGATTCTTAAGGGGTGAAGAGTAGATCGTCAAGAAAATGTGCCAGAATCGCTAAACGTCCCCATCCAGGCTGCTGCTGGGGAGGTTCTAGCCCAATGGTCGTCAATTGCTTCCTGAATCTTCCCTGAACCTCCCAGGCCCTCATGAACATAGGCTTTGTGCCCACGATTCTATGAAACTAATCTGGAATTTCGCTTTTTGTGGAATTCAACCCACGGGCCAGGGTTGGGTGTTCAGGATTGAGGAATTGTATTGATGCTTATAAGGCTTGGGGTTTAGGCGCTTTGGGGTTTAGGTTTGCTTGACCATCCCCCATTGTGATGGAGGCCTGTCTGACAAGGTAGCAGCTCTCTCACTTAGGCGAAGGTATGGAAAGATTGTTTTTGATCCCTGTACCTAGGTACCCCAGTAGTGCCCTTTTGCCCTTTTTATTTGGGGTCTCCTTATTAAAGCTGAACAGTAGGAAAAAGGGTACCCTTATTATTAATGGGTTACTGGGGAACCTAGGTACAAAAACCCTTCCCTAAGGGTCCAAGTACCCAGTACCTGAGTACTTCAGCTTTTGGAGTTACTGCATAGGTCTTGGGGAAGTATACGAACCTGAAATACTTGGAGCCTTAGGGCTACACGTCCCCCAACACCTGACACCTAGACCTTGTGGGGAGGGTTCAAGGGGTTTGGGCTTATAGGTTGGATACTGCCCCCCCCCAGTAATAGTTGGATAATAACTCTAATATGGTTATATATAGCCCTTAATAGGACCCCTAATGTAGACTGTTACTGGGTGGGGGCAGTACCCAACTTATTGGGCTTAGGGTATGCCATGCCTTTGCTCTGTAGCATGCCAAACCTTTTCCAACCTCCAGACCTATGGGAGTTGCTCAAAATACTCCGAAACTAGGGGTTTAGGGTTTAGGGCTTAGGGTTTAGGGTTTAGCCCATGTTTTTGAAGACTTCCACATAAGTTTGAGATTGAAGCCTGAAACTAGGGCCGCCTTTTTTGAAGGCAACCACATAAGTTTGAGATCGAAGCCTGAAGCATCTCTCTAACCGCGACTTTGGAGTAATCCCCTCCCCCAAATATTTACACTCCAACCCTCTAATATCGGATATTTCCATTCTGGTATACAATAACACATAGGGATGCGGGGGCGGAGGGCTTCAATGTGATGAGGACGGGATTTCAGGACGAGTGCTTTTAGTACATTTTGAAAGTATATGAGTATTGAGTAGCTGGGCCTTGGTCTAAATGGCATGCAAGAAGGCTACTTTGACGCTTCAGGCTCCTTCAATGGGTCCGTCTCCTTTAGGATGTATGGGTTCAATTGTGCCATCACGTCTCTTGGGGTTTAACGTCAAGGTTTTCCTGCTCATACTTAGCTCGGACCTCGGCGGGAACTATTCATTAAGTGGGGGCGGGGGGTGCATGGGACTGCAAAACCGATCCGCTCTTCCACTCCCTAAGGATACAAGGACCCAAATAACAGGGTTTTAGGGCCCAAATCCTATTCTGTCAATGGTATTTGGGCCCTAAACCCCTATTATTTGGGTCCTTGGACCCTTCGGGATTGCCAACCGACCATTTTTCCGCAGTACGCTTGCTGGGCCAGCTTCCAAGACTCCACAAGACCTTTCCCCAAGTACTGACTCGCATGAGCTATAGTCTAAAATCCAAAGAGGGGGCCATCCAGGGGATTATATAGGGGACCAGGGTTATAAAGGGGGATACTACGGTTTAGGGTTTAGATTATAGCTCACATGGAAAGTGGCACCATCATGGTCTGGCTTCAGGTTTTCTGCGCCCCAAACCCTTGGCCGTGCGTTTGCCAGAAAAACAGGGAGTTTCGCAAGAGATGTAACCTTTAACCCTAAACCCTAAACATCCCTAAACCCTAAACCCAATCCTCTGTTCATCCCTACATGTACACATTGAACCCTACACATGAGGATATGCTTCTGCGCCGGAGAGCTGCAATGCAAGCTCCTGGACAAAAGATTAGCTTTGCAAACGATCCATTTAGTATACATGCTTGGCCCAAAGTGGTTGTTAGAAAATCACCCCCAGCCCCATTATATGGTACTACGTAGATACACGGACCCTGTGGGCAAGGTACAATACAGGCGTAAAAATGCTGAACTGGGTCTTCAGGTGCACTGTACCAGAACTATAGGATTTTGGGATATATGTACGTGAGCTACCGGGTTTGGGGAAGGTTGTGCTTCGACTTGGATTTTGGGCACAGAAGCATCAACTGCCATATGGTTCGTGGACCTTTTGGGCAAAAGACCGCCCTAAACCAGAAGAGCATAGGGGCCTAAATGATTAACATAGCACCATAGATTCCTTGTACATTTATGGTTGTGGGTACCCCGAAGCCCTCTACACCCTCAATCCCTAGACCCTAAACCCGAAATCCTATACCTTTCTAGACCTGGAGGTGACATTCCTTGTTTATCAGGCCCCCCCAAAAGCGTCCCAGACCCCAAACCAGCGGCCGGTGCCTGAAGTACTGAACCTGAATCCTCAGAACTTACCTGCAACCCCAAAAATATGTATTTGGAACCATAGTCCTGTTGAAAATGTTGGGGTGGTTTGGGCACATCATTTTACCCATTATAGGGGTGCAGGTAAAGCCTAAGTCTACACCCCGGATATCTCATAAACACCCTAAACCCAATCAGCCCTCACCTCCAAACCCTAAATCTTAAGCTTTAGGGTTTAGGGTTTAGGGTACCACAAGGCACCAGAGCTCAACACCTCAATCCTAAACCCTAACTAACTCCTGAATCCTCAATACCTTAAGAGCTTTAAAGCAGAACTTTCAGGTTGGTGTCAGGCTGGACTCCTTCTGGGACTCTTGCGCCTGGGCTGATGAGCGGTCTAGGGTTTTAGGGTTGTACCCAGACCCCCCAAGTACCCTAAAATAGGGTCTATGTAGGTCCTATTTGTAGATATTTAGGGTCTATAGGGGGCACTGGGGGGTCTAGGTGGGGTTTGGAGTTTTAGGGTTTAGTTTTTAAGAGCTTAGGTTTTAGTGTATAGGGTGCGTTGCCTTGCAGTTGCCTAAGGCTTCCTCTACTAAGGACTATCGTCGTTCTGGTGTCTGATTTTGCGTTCTGCCATGGAAACTGCACTTGACTTTCCTTATAACCTATCAACCAGCAGTCTATAAGTGTATAGGTTTTGAAGGCCTGGTAGGCGTGGTTATAAGTAGGATATGAGTACAGTTACTAAGTAGGTGATACATAGCACACGCCCCCCAAACCCTAAACCCTCCTGAACTCTCAACTCTACGAGGGATGGAGCAGATCTTGCACCACTCAAGAGCCAGAAGAAAAAACGATCATGCCCGCGGCGTAGGGTATTCGAGGTGGTGCAGAACTGTCTCAATCCTTCAATCTACACTAGGTATGTGTGTACACATAGATACAGATGGTATGTATATATATATGTATGGAGAACATATTTCATCTTTTAGCAAAAGGTAGTCTTTTTGGAGGGTGGTACTATATATACATAGATATGTATATATATATATATATATGTAGAAGGGCACAGGGCTGAGGGAGGGTTACGATCCATGCTTTCTCTCCGCCCCAAAAGGGCCATGTAGAGGGTTCGAGGTTAGTTTGGGAAGGGTACGCACTCTGATACTCTGACTCCACAAGTAAAACGCAGTGGGGTTCAAAGTCGGCAATGATTGTATACACAAAGGGTCCATGTAGCTGTATAGTATATACTCAGTGCTCAAAGGGGTTCCCATGTAATGACTTTACGGCCCATGGATGTACAATATAGCTACATGGAGCCTTTAAGATAGGGTGTGCTGAACATGGTTAGGCATAGTTCACGGTAATTGCAAGCGTACTTGTGTCCTTGGGCTGCGCACCTTCAGGCATGTTTCCCTGAACGCCCTTATCATAACTCCACTGCTTGTTTTGGAACTTGAGGCGTCGCAAGTTAGGATTTGTCTTCAGACTCCTTTTCAGAGCGAGTTAGGTCTAGGGTTTGGTTTAAAGTGAAGATGCAACAAGGGCTGTTATAGAAATACTCCCTGCTCTGAGGCTTGTGTAACCTGCAGTACAAGGGGCTTGCTACAATTGGGCTCCCGGAAAAAGCCAAATGTGTTCCCGGAGTGGACCACGGTTTTCAGGACTTCCCTATCCGACGGCGGCTGCATCAAGACGAGGAGGAGGACTGGAAGGGCCTTTGCTTCCTGGGTGTCTGTAAGGGGGTCCAGACTGACAAAAGAAAGGAGAGCTGCGATTCTTGAAGTGGGAAGCAATTGTGTGTAGCCCCACTTTGGGTACAGTGTGGACTTAGCTCCAAGAGCAGCTATCAACAATTCCATTTGGGCCCACAATCCATTTTATATTGTTACAGTGACCCCTTCGCAAATGACCTAGAACCCCAACCCTCTAAGAACAGCCAAAAACGACGAGCGGGTGCCATCTGTATGCCTATGCTGGTACAGCATGCAGGAAAATCGAAATTGCTTCAGAGGCAATCAGGATTCGTTGGTCAATCAGAGAGGGGCTTCTTTTCTGAGCTAGTTATGGAGATGTGCTGTCTTCAGCGTGATTGTCCGTGTCAACATACACATGGATTCCGAGCTTATCTTGAGTTTTAGTTCCAAGCCTTCAAGACCCTAGGTCCAGCTAGCTGTATAACACACGCTTTTAGCCCAAAGTGCTGCGTAGCTGCATGGACCCTTTGCCATATGAGATCCTGAGTTACGATTGGGGTTGCTGCTGGTTTTAACGCGAATCTAGGTACCCTAGTAGTACCTTTTTTCCCCTTTCTATTTGGGGTCTCCTTATGAAAACTGAATATTAGGAAAAAGGGTAGCCTTATTATTAAGAAGTTACTGAGCTCTGCACCCCAAACCCTTAACAGTAAACCCCGGGGTTACTGGGGAACCTAGGAATTAAGCTGCTTAGCTGTAAGCTGCTGGTTTGAGGCCGAACCACCGCCACAAAGTCCAGCGTATCAAGTCAATGACTCAAGTCTCCCAGAGGGTCCAAGTACCCAATAATTAGGTCCCTTTTGAAGGGATATCTAGGGGTATATAGGGTTTAGGGTTTAGGGTCCAAGTACCCAACAATTAGGTACTTGGGTTTAGGGGTTTTAGTAATTATGGTGCAGGTTTTGGGTAAGTATGTGATTATTTGGTACTTGGACCCTTAAAGTCTCAAACCTGGTCCAAGTCCCTAAACCCTAAACCCCAAACCCTAAACCCCAAACCCTAAACCCTGGGGTTACTGGGGGACCTAGGAATTAAGCTGCTTCGTGCCACAATTCCTGGCCTCTGCTAACCTCTTCGAGAAGAAAACAGATGAGCTTGAACACAAAAACCTGACAGTGGACTAGATTAGGGGTTTAGGGTTTAGGGTTTGGGGTAATATTGGGGTCATATTGGGGTAATATTGGGGTTATATTGGGGTTATATTGGGAGACAAACTTTTTCGCACCCCATGCCCGCACTTGAAGCATAATTTGCCACTGAGAGGCGCAAAAAATGATCCACGCGATTATTTGGAGGGTCAGGGGGGTTAGTAACTATGCTTACGAATGACTCCTACAAGCCCGACAGTAGACCCAGTTATCCTGGCATGAGTCTACTTTCACTTAACCCTCCAAGTAGGGCCTTTGGGTCAGAAGGGTGCGATTGCTGGAAGAAGGTCCACTTTGCTGAAAACCCCGTGACCCCAATTACCTACAATTGGGTTTAGGGTTTAGGGTTTAGGGTTAGGGTTTAGGGTTTAGGGTAACTGGAGCTACTTGGGGTTACGGGAAGAGCCCATGTTGGGTGTCCATGGTTTCAAGCTTAGGGTGTTTGGTGTTTCCTGTAACATGCAGAGCTACTTTGAGTGTGAGTACAAACCGGCTACTACGGGTGGACATAAATTGCTGTGTATATAGTGAGCTGTTTCAACCTGGGGCACACTCCCTCATACAACCCCAACAGTTGCTTACCGTTGACTAGCAGGCAATGGACAAGACACTGCACACCTAGGTATCAACTTGGTATATGAGCTATGCAATATTAGGCTTAATAAGGAACCCTTCATAATCTACATAAGGGTCCGTCCCTCTTGTAGTTTAGTAGAAGGGCCCGGTGTCCATTGAATTATGTATCGAAGAGCGACTGTAGGAGCAACATAGTTAGTCTAGAACGTTATACCTGTTGCCCCAACTAGCCAAGTACATAGCTCATAACTGCTCATTGAGCGTCATACCGCCTGAGCTGTAGAGCCAGGAGGTTACAGGTGAAACCTCAACTGCCTGGCAAACCCAAAGGGTCCCTGAAGCCCTAAAGTGGTTCTCTGGGAACCCTTTTGGGCCCTGAGTATATAAGATATAGCCGCATGGATCCTTTGGGAAAGTATGTGTTTTGCCTCTATCTTCCTGATGTTGGCGACGCTGTCTCAGCCCTGCGCGGGGCCGAACTTGTCTGCCGCGAGCCTTGGGCTATTTGATACGGCCTACCCTAAACCTTGGGTACTGCCCCCACCAAGTAACAGTCTATATTAGGGGTCCTATTAAGGGCTACATATAACCATATTATATTTATTATCCAACTGTTACTGAGGGGGGGCAGTACCCAACCTAAACCCTAAGTTTCCAGAATCCCCGTAGTCTTCAAGTAGCACAGTAGTCTTCCTGCTTCAGATCTTATACCCACAGGATTCTTCAGGGTACCCCGTTTTGCGAAACACCTTGAACCCCAACCCTGTAGATCACCATAACCCCTGAAAGGGTTCCGAAGGCTACCCGGCTACCCTAAACCCTGAGTACACCCTAAATCCTAAACCCTAAACTATAGTAGTTTCCATTTTCTTTTCTATTATTCAGCAATCCCTATAATATACGTAACCCTTATATAACCCCATATAACCCCTATCTAATCCCTATGTAATCCTGAAACCCTTAACAAAACCCGGCAGATGCAAGCAGGACACGTGCCTGCCAAGTGGCCGATTTCTGCAGGTTGGGACTGGAGATACTATCCCGGAACCTTAAACCCTAAACCCTATAGGGTTTAGGGTTTGGAGTCTAAGGGCAGGGATTCTAGGGGCTCATCATGGAGTGTCTATGGGGAGTTTTCTCTCCCATTTAGGGATACAATTTTTGGGGATCCCCAGAAAAAGGATTCTTAGTGTTGGGTTCTATATTGAGGTTACCCCCATTTACGGAAACTACCATTTCCAAGGTTCTCCTGAAATCCTAAGCCATGAACGCTTTTCACGGCCATGGACCCTTCGTTTCGCCAGGTTCTCTGCGGAACCTGGTGGAAGAGCTCCTACATCCCTATGTGTAATGTAGGTTAGGGTTCAGGGTTTAGGCACAAGAAGTGTTCAGTGTGATTTCCTCACAGCCTTATGCTAATACCCGAAGGGTGCTTGTAGTTGTATGGTGTATACTCAGGCCCCAAAAAAATTCCCATTATAACTGTTTTAGTACCACCTGAAGCCTCCCATGTAGTTCCTTGTTGGGCTTGCGCTCCTTTGGCAGGAATGTTCGCAGACCCCTTGGAAAAAGTGCTGCGTAGGTAGCATCAGGTAGGTGGAGGTTTTGTAGCGGGGGTCCTTCACTGATTTGAAGCCAGGTGCAACATCATCTTAGTCACTAAGAATTTAAAGTTTGATGTCAAACCCATGATGGGGACCCCTGTCAGCATCTTCCCCCAAGCCTCCCTGATGGTACCCCTATTTGGTGGAACTTTCACATCATGTCTAAGTTCCTACCCGTGGCTGTAGCTTTGATTGTCCTATGTGCCTTTGCAGAGGGGCTTTATACTTCATGTACGTCAGTATGTTTCAGGTGGTATGAGACAGTGTGCTGACGTCGCGGCTTCCACACGGTTGGGAAGATGTGCTCCGGCAGATGGCAGGGCAAGCGGTGAGGAAAGCGAGGCTGTGTCGACAGAGTGCTGAGCGACAGTCAGCTGGCCCTCACAACACAGCGGACTGTCACACTTCCTTCTGCTCCAGTTCGACCCGGCTTTCTCGTGCTGTCTTTAGGTAAGGTGCTTTTGGCGGCTTCTGCTGCATGCATACCAGAAGCTGCTTCCGGCCCGGGCTGTCCTCACGTGAAACTCTACTAAACTGCTTACAGCATCGCATTGCTTTGCAACTTCCACTCAAACTTCAGCTAGCGCTCTCACGGTGTGCCCGGTTGGAGATTATTTGTGGGTCAGGATCCTCTCATGATCCTGGACCTCTTCCCATGGCAGTTGCTCAGAACTATCCCTATACAATCTAAGGCTCAACCTATCGCTTGAAAATGCGCTCTTGAGAAGCCCTAGAATTAGTCTAACACAAGTCCTTATCTTACTGAGGGTTAGTAGGGAGTAAGGGAACATATTTTATTCCCTTATTGCCTACTAACCACCAGAAGAAAGGGGTATGCCTGTTATGCTAACCGGGGTCCCCACGTCGGTTCTCCTATTTGAAGCAACTTCGGTGGACGGTAATCTCGTGAGGGCTAAATGCCGCTGGGAGACCTACTTGCAGCTTTAGGGCTGCAGAGTGTGGGATGTCAGGCTTATGGTTTTAGGGTTATGGGCCGTAAAAACTCAGTAACAAATTATCAGTGGACGTTTAACCCTACCTATACTTTCCGTGAATAGCCTTATAGGGAGTACCCCAGTGAGGAGTAGGGTGATGAAGCTTCCAGTAAACCATTCCATGCACCAGCAAATCCTAGCGCTGAAGTGTAACCCAAAGGGTCCATGTACCCAATAAGTAGGTACTTCGGTTTAGGGTAATAGTGATTATAGTACAGGGTTTGGGCAAGTATATGATTATTGAGGACTTGGACCCTTAGGGTACTAACCCAGCGTAATCTTCGCATGAAGGGGTACCTTCCTTTCATAGATCCCCAAGCATTGTAAACCCTAAACTAGGGGGTTAGATAGAGTTGAGGGGAGCAAAATAGCAATATCCCGAACCTTCTGCCATGTAGCCTCAAGATCCTGCACCTGATATGAGCTCTAGTCTAAACTCTTTAAAGGGGGTTAGATAGGGGGATTATATAGGGGTATACTATAATCTCTATATGAGCTAGAGTCTAAACTCTATTCAGGTGGGGATATATATGGGGGATTGTATAGGGGTGTTTCTATATGAGCCATAGTCTAAACTCTGTCAAAGTGGGGTTACATAGGGAATTCTACAGGGGACTACTATAAGGGTTATTAAAGGGGATACTAGGAGGCTCATATGGTAGTTTCCCGAATTCAAGGGAACCCACCCAAAAAAGACCCAAATACTAGAATCCTCGGTTCAGGGTTTAGGGTTATCATAGGGATCCCAACAAAAAGGTACCCCCTAGTTGTGGTAAACCACCACATACAGCCCAACCTTGAAATTGCAAACATTTCAGACAAAAGAGATGAGCCGTAGTCTAAACTCCTCCTGGGGGTGAGGGGGTACTATAGGGTTTAGGGTTGTTTAGGTTTAGGGTCTAAACCCCTTAAAGCGGGGGTAATACAGGGTTTAGGGTTTAGGGTCTACATTCCTTAGACGTGGATTATTTAGGCGGTTATATATAGGGGACGACAATAAGGCCTATCAATGGGGATACTTGGCATTTAGACTATGGCTCAGATGGGTCTCAGCATCGGAGTCTTTAGACAGGGGGACATTGATTTTCACCTTAAGGGTCCAAGTACCTAATAACCACATACTTACCCACAACTTGTACCATAATTACTATTACCCTAAACCGAAGTACCTAATTATTGGGTACTTGACCCCCTGGGTCAGACACTTCCACATCCAGCGTGAAATTGCAATACATCTGTTTCTGCAGGTGGACAGTGCTGTCGACGTGCCGGTCTCCAAGAGAATAAAGGCGCAAATAATTGCTTTCGTGTGGAGCTACTTCAGAAGATTAGACATTGCGGATGAAAGCCTGAACGTGCTCACGTCGGTTTAGGGGTTTACGTCTTAGGCATTAGGGTTGTGGAAAGTAGTAAGTACTTGTCTATTTGGTATGGGGGCTGATCACCAAATAGTTCGTTTTCAGCTCCCTACAAAATCATCTTGGCAGACTCTGCGATAAGTTTCCTATATGCCATCGCCTATCACGCCCTGAGCCTCCCTGATGGCTTGATTGAGGATGAACTTGCTCCGCACCCCCTACTAACAAGCCTCCTCACCAACCCCCCCAACTACTCCCTAAACCCTCAACCGCAAATCCCTCAACAACCCTAAACCCTAAACCCTAAAATGGTATTTTTCATTGGGTGTTCAGACTTGGTAGTTTCCCAAAATGGGGGCACCCCAATATAGACACCAAAATGCTATAGTCCTTATTATGGGGACCCCCGAAAGGGTACCCCTAATTTTGGAAAACAACAATTTAGGGGGGGGGTTCACTATCAGACCCTAAACCCCAAACCCTTAACCTTAAACTCTAATTTCCAAGTCCTACTCATTCCCTAGGGCTCCATGTTAAAGAACACCTTCACCGGTCTCCCTAAGTACGCTAAAATAGGGTCTATGTAGGTCCTATTTGTAGATATTTAGGATCTGTAGAGGAGATTGGGCCCCAAAGTCTACAAATATGACCTACATCGGGCTATTCCGGAGCCCTAGGGATTATGCGTGGTGGCGCAGGTGCTTTGATTCTTTTAAGTCTCCAGCTTTAGCATGGCTGACCACTTATCCGGAAGCCACCCCAAACGCAGGTAGCTGAGGCCTGAATTGCATTTTTTGAGAAATTTCCTTCTTCAAAAAAGGGTTATATGGGGGTTATATAGGGGTTTTATTGGGATAATGGAAAAGAAAATGGAAACTGCTATTTAGGGTTTAGGGTTTATCTAAGCCCCTAAGGGTTTTGGGTTTTAGGCTTAGGGAGTTTAAACCCTAGGACCTACATGAGCCATAGTCTAAACTCCTCAAAAGGGGGTTATATAGGAGATTATATTATACAGGGACTCTTACAGGGGTTATCCAGGAGGATACTAGGAGTTTCGACTATAGCTCCTTTAAGCCTTCGCCCTCCTTTACATCACGCCCGCAGCGAACACGGTTCGGATTTAGGGTTTTGAGTCCACCGTTCCCTTAATAGTAAGCTCCCCCCCCCTTCTTTATAGTAATATTTCGTACGCTTCTGTATGCTTCATCGGGGGAAGATTTGTTTTTTTGCAGGTGCGGTGTGAAGGTGTGCTATTAAGCAGCCCCGAAACCCAACCCCTAGATGATGTACTGTAGTATTTTCCATTTTCTTTAGTATTCATTATTGTGCCTAAGCCCTCAACTTGCCCACTAAACCGCTGAGAGGCCTCAAGCCTCAAACCTCCTGAACTCCTGGACCCCGCAAGCATCAACCGCAGGTAGAAAAGAGAGAGCGCAGCAAAGCAAAGATATTGCTCAAATCCAGAAGCTTTGGCTTGAACCCAGATCCCACATCCTCAACCCTAATAACCCCCATATAACCCATTATGGTAGTTTGTATTTTCTTGTCCATTATCCCTATATAACTAAACTGTATTACCCGATACTATCCCAATGGCCCCAAAATCTTACCGATGTCCTACTTGTGGGGCTGGGGTGGATTTTACAAGCTTACTTATAACTCCTCGAGATCGTATGATAACTCCAGTTACAGCATGTAGTAACCTTACTCAGTTTTGTGACTATGCAAGTTTAGGGTCTCAAGTTTAGGCTTTAGGGTTAACCTGCTGGCATTGCCCAAAGAGGTGCGCGCTGTATTTGGCATCCTGCCGGACACCACCACGAAGCTCTTAGGCGAGAGGTTGCTTGACTCAGTATGGATGTAATATCCCAAAGGGTCCATGTAGCCCTAAGGTAGTCATATGGGAACCCGTTTGGGCCTTAAGTGTATACTATATAGCTACATGGACCCTTTGGGTATAGGTACTTGAGCCCCGTTTACTTACTGACCATCTACGCATTATGAGCTCCTGGATCAGCACTTAGGGTTAAGGTTGCGAGGTCCAGCGCTTAGAGGGTAGGGTTTAGGACCGTTTTTTGATGTGTAGGACTCTCAGCGTTTGGAGAGGATTGAAGGGTTGGGGTGCAATCTGTAGGACTTGAAGACCTTGAACCAGGGCCCTCAATCATACATCTAATTATGAACGCTATCGCGTGCCCGCCTCGGCTGCCGGTACGCGGAGCACACGAATAGGTCATGAGTTGACACATGGGGTTTAGGGTCGAGGGGGAAGCCTCACTTCAGACTGTTTGTTGGCCATCAGCCTTAGAAGGGGGAGGGGAGGGGGGAGGGGGAGGGGGAGAGG
>CAJNIZ010044421.1:28980-44943 GCA_905231905.1 Symbiodinium pilosum
AGCAGTCAAGGATGTGAGGACGCTGAAGCGAACATTACACGAACATCATTGGGCCCCCCCCCCCCCGCCGTTCCAGCAAGCGATTCTACGCAATGGCCAAAGGATGACGGATGATAGCAAAGTAGAGGTGAGGAGGTGGATCTGCTCATTCTTCCATTTGTGAAAACTAAGATGAGTTTTCAAGTGGTCGATCTCATCAAAGCCAGTAGGCAAACTGCTTGAGAACCTCCTGCAACGCCCTCGAGACCCAAATAGCCGTTCCCTTGGTTTTGAGCTGGCCACTGCGCTTCTTGCTGCAGCTTCGTATGGCCATGTGGATTGTATAGATCTTTTGTTGGAAGCTGCCGCGGACATAAACCTTTGTAGAACACATGATGCCACCTCACAGTTGATGATTGCTGCAGCATACGGTCAGATACGTGCTGCATGTAGGCTTTTAGCTGGTGGTGCAGACGTTCATCAAAGAGGCGTCCTACGGCATTGGGGTTTCCAAGGCAATGCTCTCTGCCGCGCATGCGAGGAAGGAAATGAGGAGGTTGCGCACTTGTTGGTGGAGGCAGGGGCTGCGAATGACGCCGTGGAGATCATCAGAGCCTTGCTTTGTGCCCACACTGGTGGACTTCCGAAGTCATCGAAGATCGTGCAGCTGCTGCAGCATAAGAGGCGCCGGAGGCTCGGGCCATTTGCGCGCAGAGCGAGCTTGGCAAGACGTGGCCGGAATTTTGTCTAGATATGTCAAGCGGTGGCAACTCCTACCTTGTCGCCGACTGCACAGTGGGAGAGACGTTCAGGACCAATTGCTCACCCTTGCCGCTCAAAAGTCTCAGCTCATTGCCCAGGTTCTGCTCATCGTCTCAACAGGCAGTTTAGGATTCTGGGGCCTTGTGGAGAATTGTCATCGCAAACATGTATTATATTATGGCCCCAAAGAGGATATTGACATACCCAATGTGAATTGCTCGCACATGTTTCTGGACGAAGCCTACAGCAAAGATAATCCCAGAAAGTCCCAATCCCCTCAAACAGCCACCCCAAGCATAGCTGAGAGGGGGCGACATAGGCGTGGCGGGGGCGTGGACTGGGAAATGATCCCGCCAACCTTTTTTGTTATGGCTTCTTCTGTGCCGAGACTGCATGCCCTTCAGGGTCCGCGTAACTGGTGTTTCAGGTCCCAGCAACTAACATCTGAGTGGTTTTTGGCATGCGTAAGGCCCTAGAACTTACGTACTTCGACCCTTAGGGCCTTAGGGTTTAGGAAGAGCACAAGGCAACTTCAGGGCTTTGAAGCGCAAGAAGTTTCCCAACCCTAGGGCAAACACAATTTCTTCAAGTCGTACCGCAAAGGTTCATTGCCTGAATTATGGCAACTTCTTCCTGAATCAAACGTCTCCCTAAACGCTCAGCAGCTTTAGAGCTTTAATGCGAAGCTTCGACTGGCGCTGCCTGGGCTTCGCTACGTCCTTAATTACGATTTTTAGAGGGTCCAAGTACCAAGTAGTCATATACTTACCCAAAAACCTATACTAGAATTACTATTACCTAAATCCCAAGTACCTAAATATTGGGTACTTGGACCCTTAGGGTGTTGGCTTTCCTAACCCAGCAGCTCCGTAGAAGGCAGCTGATCCACATGCGCGCTAAAGCGCGCCTCTAAAGCTATCAAATGCTACCCTCGCGCCCATCTAGGGTTTAGGGTTTAGGGTAAATTCAGATGTATTGAAAAAGGGTAAAGGCAAAAGGGTATCGTCGTATGGGCAAAAGTCTCATTGAGAGGTACAGAGGGTAATCTACATACAGGCTAAAATCATGGGCTCCCCTACTAAACTGTTAAGTTCTTTTAAAATCAAGCCTTTTTAGGAGCAATTATGGCTAGTTAAGGCAAATTAATGGGAAGCCTGGGGGGTTAGTATGGGAGGAGATAGTAGGGGGACAGATGATAAACCTGTCCAACTGCTCCTGCGGTGCAGTCCAAGGCCCCCAAACTTAGTAACTTAGTACTTGGGTGTTAGAAGGTTGTTTTGGTTTTACGATTTAGTGTCCAGGGTGGTTAGTGGGTATTGGGACCCTAAACCCTAAATCCTAAACCCTTAACCCTAAACCCTAAACCCCTAAACCCTGAACCCTAAACCCTAAACCTAAACCCTAAGGCAGCTAACAATGTAGGCATCTCGCCCTCAACCCTAAACCGTTTGTTGGACTTTAGGAACTACCTGGGTTTACGGTTTAGAGGTGTAGAGGTTTAGCAGTTTAGGGTTTAGGGGTTTAGGGTTTAGAGGTTTAGGGTTTAGGGTTGCTGTTGGGTTTCCCTAAGGGTCCAAGTGCCCAATGTTTAGGTACTTGGGATTTAGGTAATAGTAATTCTAGTACAGGTTTTGGGTAAGTATATGATTATTGGGCACTTGGACCCTTAGGGTTTAGGAACTACCTGGCCTAAAACGATATACTTGAGACTTCTGTTGTAGTACTTGCAGGCTAGGTATCGGAATAGTGTATGAGTAGTTGTCTCTCTCTATATATATATATACTCATATATGTTATATGCAGAGACATGTCATCATTACTTTTATATATGAAATTGTCAACATGGCCAGAAACCAAAGGCCTGGAACTTTTAACCTCAACCGTAAACTCTGAAAGCATAGCCCCAAACTCTGAACCGGAAGGCCCAAAATCAGCCAGTCAAGGCTCTACGACACGAATCTGGAAAGTTTTGTGGACGCCCGACAGGCAGTGCAGGGTTTAGGGTTAGGGTTTTTGTTTTAAGCTTGCCCTAGGGGTCCATGTAGGGCGTAGGACCCTCCGGGCCCATTTAGGTACATGGTAGATGCTTGGACCCCAATGGGGTTATATGGTAGTTTCCATAAACAGGGCGATCACAACAGACGTCGACCCCAACATATTGTAATCCTTACTAGGGGGACGAGAAAAATCCTGCCTTAGTTTTGGAAACTTCCATATGCACCCTTCGGGTTGAGTAGCTTCCAGGGAATCTGGCATTCCGAATTTTTGGGGGATAGTCTGAAGGATTGCTTTCTACATGAAAGGAGGGTGAGTTCTTGTATGAGTAGCTCATCCGAAAAAATCGGTTCACCATGTTTTCTCAACACAACCCTTACTCTAAAAGCGCAACATAAGCCTCTGGTTTTTAGCCAGGCAGGATTTGTGGGGGATGAATCAAGAAGCTGGAAGAAGCTTGCAGGTTTTGGGGTTAGATAGGCTTACCCTAAGGGTCCAAGGAACCAAAGAATAGGGTTTTAGGGCCCAAATACCATTAAGCATATAGTATTTGGGCCCTGAAACCCTGTTATTTGGGTCCTTGGACCCTTAAGGTTAGTCTTCAAGTATTTCTTGCGAACAAATAACGTGGATTACAGAGGGGAGCACGTACCCGATTTTCTTGGAATCCTCGTGAGCAGAACAGCCTGATACATCACTGTCCTGTCGATGCGTCATTACCCAGCTAGTCCAACATTTATTAACTAGGGAATATACTCTAAATGGTACTGGGGTCCGTAATATGATTTGAGGCATATCCCTTAATTAATGGATGATAGATTGTTGGGGTACTCAGTGAACTACCAAACAACTGCTCCTGTATCACTGGCCGCTGGCTCCGAGCGCTACATAGTCCTTCGGCCTCAAGTTTAAAGAAGTTGCGTTCACATTCGTGGGGCCATCCTCGGGCATATCCAGAAACGGGATATCCAGAATCGGGTCAAGGATTGCAGGATTCTTCTTGAGAATTACATTGTTTTTCTCGATTAGCTCCTATATGAGGGCTGTCGATGATTACGTACAGCGCGTAGAGTCACCCTAGGGGTCCAAGTACCCAATATAGGGTTTAAGGGTTTAGGGTCTAGGGTTTAGGGCCAATATGATCCAAAACCTGTACTATAATTACTATTACCCAAACCCAAGTACCTAAATATTGGGTACTTGGACCTTGGACCTCAACCCTAAACCCTGTATGTCCCTCTAAAGGGACCGAGTTTTTGGGTACCTACGGGTCCTTGGACCTTCTGAGGGCGGTTGAGGGCTGGGTCTTACACCTTCAGAGCTTCAAAGCCCTGAGCCAATATGAGCTAATTGCTTATACTCCCAGTACCCCCCTGAATAACCCTATACTATAGGGTTTACCTAGACCCCCCAAGTACCCTCTATAGACCCTAAGTATCCCCAAATAGAAGCTACATAGACCCTATTTTAGGGTACTTGGGGGGTCTAGGTAGGGATGTTTAGGGTCTAGGGTCTTAACTCCTGGTATCTCCCTTAATAGCCGCTATAATGCTCCTCTCTATAGTCCCCTGTATATCCCCCTTTTTAGGAGTGTGGACCACAGCTCGGATGGCTTCCTTCAACTCATCCTGCAAACTCCCATCTTCAGGGGTTTGGGGGTTTAGGGTTTAGGTTCAGGGGTTTAGGGTTTAGGGTTTAGGGTACAAGCAAGCCGGAGACCGAATACAAGCGATAAACCCAACGTTTGCTACCCTTATCATCTCATCCTTCTGTGTAGAACGTGAAGAAAACCTGGGTTGGTTTTTATGAGCTTCAATTAATTCTGTAATGAGGTAATTAAAAAATCCGATTGTGTACTGTGGCTGAAATTCTGTCGTAAATTAATCTAAACCCCTACTGTAAGGCCATGAGGGTCCCAGTACCAAAATTCTAGGGCGTTTCGTAACCCAAAGCCTCTTGGTTTGGGTACTTGGACCCGTAGAAACCCCCTAACAGCAATTGAGCAGAAGAGCACCCCACCCTAAACCCCAAACCCTAAACTCGAGGCTGGATTGTCGAAGGGAGGCTGCCTTGACACGATCATTCAACCATGGCTCCCTTGTGCCCCCCCACCCCCCCCTTGGTTACACGATGTACCGTTTAGGGGTGAGGGGGCTGTCATATCTATCGCCAGGGATTGAGGCGAGTAAGCTGCAGGTATCATGTTGTCGGTCTTGCAAAAGGCGTTAGACCTACCTATCCTTGTTGTCAGATACCCCGAACTTCGGCTAGAGCATTTGGTGTTGAAAGATAGATACCCCCAAGAGTGAAAGCACTGAACCGCAAACCCTAAACCCAAACCGTTGGGAGTAATACGGCGTAGTTAGGGCCCCATGCAGGTGGTATCCTCAGTTGATGGGCAAAGTTCTGTATCGCCCCAGATACCATTAAGCGGATGTGATCTGCTTTTAGGACCGATCTAACCCGAGGCGGCCTACCTGCGTCTTACAACCCAGACCCTTCCATTACTAAACCCTAACCCCTTTCATTACCTTATCTGGCGGTTTCCGGATGTACGCCCTCCAACTCTCAACTGAACACACCACAGCAATCAAACCCTAAACCCAACCCAAAGCGTTGAACAAATGTTACCTAGCGTTTGGGGAGGATACCACGCACATCGAATGCCGGGCCTGCGTATCTGGCAGGTACAAGGGCTCAGGGATTTAGGGTTTGGGGTTTAGGGGCGTAGGATGTAGGAGTTTAGGGTTTTAGGGTTCAGGGTTTACGATTCAGGGCTTGTTTAGGGTTTGGGGTTCAAGAGTTTAGATTTTTGGGTTCAAGTCTGAAACTTCAAGATTTTGGGGCGTCTAGGGTTGGCTGGGCTTTCTAGACGAATTTCGAGCTTCCTAAACTCACTTAGGTTATACAAGATCTTGACCCTTTTTTGGCTTCGTTTTTGGGTCTCCATAGCAGAGTTTAATTTGTTTTAGCCCTGGTTCTTGGGGAAGAGAGTAAAGGATATGGTCCTGATATGGTAGTTGATCAAAATTCCTTGTCCAGAAATAACCATAGAAGACGATGCCCCCTAATTATATGATCCCTTTAGACCTAAAGGAACCCTGCACGATTTCCTCAATGGACCTTTAGACCAACCCCTATCTATGTTCAATGGATGAATCGTATCCTTTTGTCTAGAGTCTATTTAAGGTAGTTTCCCAAAATAAGGGGACCCCAATATAGACCCCAAAATACTATAGTCCTTATTATGGGGACCCCCAAAAAGGGTACCCCTAATTTTGGGAAACCCCCATTTGCTTCAAGAACTCAAGCTGTTTCTTTTTAGTACCTTCACGCCAAGCCTGAGGCGGTAGATGCACCCAAGAATTTGGCACTTGGGATTGGGATTTGGTTTATAGTAACTACAGTACAAGTTTGGGGTTTAGGGTTTAGGGTTTGTATATGGTTATTGCGTGTTTGTACCCTTAGGCCTAAACCTCGAACCTACACGTGGAACCTTAAACAGTTTGGCAGTGTGACAACTTGTCTTCATCCACCCGGAACCAGAACCTTCAGCTTTTTGCTGCCACCCCTTGCTTCTGACTATATCGGATAGGTATGGAGCGATCTCGTACAAACAAACTGTCACATGAGGTTAGGCCGCTCCTGTTTTATTCAAGGCTTTTTGTTTCGGTTTTGACGTTCAAGGTTTGGGTGAGTCCACAATTCAAGCGGCGGACAAGAAGTTCACGGAGCTGCATGTGACTTTCAGGCTTAACTCCCCTGAACCCAAAGCCCTGAAAGCCCAAGCCCAACTCCATGAACCCTAAAGGCTCAACGCGTATGGTAAGTTGTCAAAACGCTGAATATGCGGGGTCGAAGTACATGGGGGCCCAAGGGGGACCATAATGTTCACGACCTTCCATATGCTCAAGGAGATCTGAGATGTAGTGGTTTGCGGCTGGGCCTGTGAGAATCCCCCTAAACTCTAAACCCTAAATCCCTCGAATGTAAGGGGTTAGTATTCCTTCACAGAGCTAAGACATCAGGGCTTAGGGTTTACAAGCTTCCGGGCTTGGCCTTCAGGTTAACCACTGAAAGCCCAAAGCCTTCAGGCATTTGGGGTTTAGGATTTTTGGGGTTTAGGGTTTAGGGGGTTTAGGGTTTAGGGTTCTGGGTGTACTTGCAGGTTCATCGGACTTGCAAACCTACCAATATCTGGGGTAATGACCCTGTTGATACTTGGTGGTAGCCTATACAAGTCCATTTAGGAGGGTTCTAGGTAGGGCACCACCCCCGTTATAAGTAGTCACTACGCCTCATGAACCATCGAGTAGCTTCCAAGATTGGGGGCAAGCCTCCTGATTTAGGATTTGAGGTCTAGGTTTTGGGGTCGGGAGGTAGGATTTAAACCCTAAACCCCTAAACCCTAAACCCTAAACCTGGGGGGATCAAAAACCCAAAGACGTCTGCGCGCCACAAGCTAGAGACTTTGACCCTTACAAGTCACAGCCAGATGAGCTATGGTGCAACAAGTCCTCCTTTAAGGGGGTTATAAAGGGATCATATAGGGGACTATGATAGGGGGTAGCAAGAGGGATACTAGGAGTTTAGACTGAAGCTTAGATGAAATTCATAGCGCTTTATGAATTAACTTTGGCCCGGAACTTTATTCGGACAAAGACGAAGACAAATAGCATTGTGGGGTACCCATACCAAAGGCTCCAGGTACTTGGAGGCCCATGGGACTTAGTAACTTATAAGTGGGATTATAAACCTACTTACAAGTGGGTTAGCCACTATAAGCCCATTTAGGGAGGTTATAGGTAGGGCTATAGGTCCAGTTATACGTAGTTACTAAGCCCCATGGGCCTCCAAGTACCTGTCTGGGATTGATAGATGGAGGCTTAGTACAGATATATACAATATAGATATGGTAGTTTCCATAAACAGGGGAGGGTGCCTTTCAAGGCGTCATGAGAGATGTATAGGCTTGAGATAATCTGAACCCTACGCCCATCTCGTTGGCCCTATCCAGAATGTTCAAACGAGGATTTTGGTAACCCTAATCTTTGAAATTAGGACCCTACCACAAGCAGTAGTTCTCCAACTTCAGCTGGGCTTCCCAAAATCCACCCGCGCAAGCCCTCAACCCTGAACCCCTAAACCCTAAAGACTCGTTGCAGGTATTCTTCACGGTTGGATGACTCGCCGCTCAGCAGCACCTAGCGCAGTGGCAAGTGAGGCCCCACACTCCTCGGAAGCCTTTACGCGGTTTAGGGGTTTAGGGCCTACGGTTTAGGGCTTAGGGTCTAGGGGTTTAGGGTTTAGGGGACACGGATTTGGGGCTTGGGGTTTAGGGTCAGTAACTTAGGGCTTTGGGTTTAGGGTTGATTGTCGAGGGGTCGGGTTCAGTACACCAACATCGCGCTGAAACAAGTAATGGTTGGTGTATATATATATATATATAGAGCTCTATATATACATGTCTGGCTCTCAATGGAGCCTGTCAAAGATTGTCAGCGCGTGAGCGCCTATCAGCGGCCGCCACATTACATATCATAGAAGGCAAGGGTTTTTGGCCGGCATACGACTGAAAGCATTCCCGGACCCATTGTCCAATCTAGGGTATTCTCTAGTCAACGTGTGCTGAACCTGAATAATACATTCAACAGTATCTGTTTGAGCTTCCAAAAACTTGTACATATGTAGATACAGAGCTGGAGTTACCCATGATTGATTGCCGCTATGTTAAAAGCGCAGAGTGAGCTTGAATAACATGTTGGCAATCTACGGTCCATCTTAAAGTTCTGAGATACTTTTCAGTAATTATGAAGGGGATGTGGTTTAGGTATAACAGGGTTTTATTACCCGAACCCTAAACCCTACAAACCCTTTCATTTCGCAGAAGCATGTCTTCCCTCCTTCAAGCCAGCATGGAAGCCCAAAAGGGGCCATTCAAAGACGTGAGGTTGAGGGTTTAGGGTTTAGGATTGAGGGCTTGGGGATTTCAAACGGGCTGTATGCGCTTGCATGTGCGTAGTCCCAACTTCTATACAACACCTCAATTCTAGACTATATACCCTAAGAGCCGCCCACAACCCCAATGTCGAGACTTCCCCCTCATAGCCTGCGAGGAAGGGCCTCACCTATGTCTGCCGAGAGTGCGAGCCAGGAACCAGCCAGGTGAGGCAGTTGTGGCCCCTCAAGTAGATAGGAGTTATCTTAGGGTGGAATAGAACATGGAAACTACCGTTTAGGGTTTCGGGTTCATAGTCCCCCTTAAGTAGATAGAATATGGTTTTGGGTATATTATAAAAAGACCCCATATGCCCCATAGTCTATCTACTTCAGAGGCCCTAAACCCTAAACCCTAAATAGTAGTTTACATGTTCTATTCCATTATCCCTATATAACCCTAATAATATACCCCATATTCGGATTATAGGTTTAGGGTCAGATCTGGCTTTTGGTTTAGGATGTCGAGCTGAAGGGTTGAGTTTTAATGGTTTGAGGGGTTTAGGATTTCGGGTTTAGGGTTTAGGATGGGTTTAGGGTTTAGGATTTCGGGTTTAGGGTTTAGGATGTAGGGTTTGAGGTGTAGGTATTGGGGTTGATAGGAGTTAGGATGTATAGGGTCTATATAGGGTAAGGGTATACCCCTGAACCCTAACCCAACCCTAAACACTGAACCCCAAGCCGTAAACCCTGAGCCCTAAACCCTAAACCCTAAATCCTCAACCCTAAACCCTAAACCCTAAATCCTAAACCCTATAAACCCTACAGGTTCAAGTGTTTGGGCATGAGGGCGCCATGGAATGCAGATTGTGGAGTTCAGGATGTTAGCGCTCGGGTTGCAAGGGTTCAAACCCAAGCCCTGTGCGATACGCCCTACGTGGCTCAGGGTTTACGGGGAGTTTCAGGGTTTTCCTCGAACTGTCAAATACCCACGAGAACGGCCTTGAAGTTCAGAAGAACGGATATTTAGGGTTTTGGGAGGGGTTTAGGTAGGCAGCATGTACAGAAACTATTTAGGGCTCAAAGTAAGAATTCACTTATAGACGTGGAGCGGTGCATTAAGAGTGACAGAGGCCTCTCAGGCCTTAATTCTTAAAGTCTCACCGTAAACCGTTTGAAGCACCAGTTTGCTTCTTTTGAGCATCTCCGCAAACCCCTAGCCCTGTTGCCTCACTTGTCTCTAGCGTGATTCGCAGACCTCCAAGCCTTGTAGAAGGGCTTGTTCCAAATTAGTCATCCACGTTTCGTTGCAGATCGCCTAAACTCCCAAAAGCCTTGAAATCCCAAATCCTTAGTTCCCCAGAAGCCAAAATTCCAATCTCCTGAACCCGAAGTCCCCTAAATAAATCCTAAGACTTATATGACTCATATATCCATCCGCTAACCCTCTTGAACGGGCCCCTTGCAACCTGCAATTGATGGCAAGTAATTAGGTGTTTAGAGTAGCACCGCTTTCCACGCACTAACCACGAAAAGGACGGCACTAACACCGCGTAGGCTTGCCGTAAGAGAGCTACTGCAAATACAGGTCTCATTGGGAGATAATTGCCCTAAGCCCTAAATATACTAAACCTCTAAACCCCGAAGCCCTGAACCCTAAAACCCCCAATCCTAAATTCCTTGCAGTTGCAGTGAACATCTTGGGGTCAATCACCCACCCAATAATGGACACGACAAGGGACTACTGTAGGTATAGTAAGGCTTTATTAACTCCATATGTAGGGGCGATTACTGTAGTGGGATTAACCGAAACCCTAAACCCTAAGCCCTAAATCCTAAACCTAAACTCTAAATCCTAAACCTAAACCCTCGTCAACCGCAGGCCTTTGGTGCGGCGCAAACCTGTGAGCCCTGCCAGCTGGGCGAATACCAGTCTTTTGGCGGAATTGGTGTTGGAATTCAGGGTCAGATTTCAGGGTTTGGGGTTTAAGGGGTTTTAGGTTGGAGGGGTTTAGGGGTTTCAGGTTTCAGGGGCTAAAGTTGCAGGATTTAGGGGTGCAGTCTTGAGCTTTTTAGATCCCTTGTTACTTGGGTCCATCTGTGGGCTATGAGATATTCAGAGGATAGTACTGTTCGACTCCAAGATTTTGTGTTACTAAACTGACAGGTTTTGCAGGATCTTAGTCGCTGCTTCAAAAAGCTTTCAGGACCTCTTTGTGGACCAATGTACAGCTCAAGCTCGTCAGAGTCGCCGGAATGGCGACGAAGTTGAAGGAGTCGCTGTTGCTCTCAAACACAACGGGTGGGGCGGTTTAGGGTTTAGGGGTGAGGGTTTAGGGGTTTAGGGTTAGGGGTTAGGATTTAGGGGCTTAGTGGTTTAGGATTTAGGGTTTAGGGTGGGACAGCCACAGCCAGTACGACAGCAAAGAAAAAGACACCACGACCGCTACAACGACAGCTACCATCGCCAGGTTTACCACCATCACCCTAAACCAGAAACCAGATGACCCCAAGGATTTTCTTGCCTGAGGGTTGATGGCCGTGGACCACCCTAAACTCCTCACCCTTAAACCGTGAACCCTAAGCCCCTAAACCCCAAACCCTAAACCCCTAAACCCTAAGCCCCCAAAACACTAACCCCTAGATCCTAAACCCCTAAACCTTAAACCCTCAACCCTAAACCCCTGAATCCTAACCCCTAAACCCCTAAACCCTAAACCCCTAAATCCTAAAACCCTAAACCCTAGGATTCAGATTTTTTGGGTGGTTTGGACTTTAGGGCTCGGTGTTTAGCGTTTGGATTTTAGGGATTCGAGCTCAGCAGGGTTTAGGTTGTGGACAAGTGTTTTGGGTTTCGGGGTTTCGGGTCTAGGGTGCATTCCTCAAACATGCCCTGGAACCTTACATACCCTGCCGGCCCTGGGGCTCTGAAGCTTGAACTATACATTAGGGGGCTTAGGGATTAATTATCCATAGTAAGGATAACTCGTACGAAATCTATTACATGCCCATATCATGTCAGCTTAAGCCCTAAACCGTATATACCCATTTTATGGTGTCCTTAAGCCCCTATATTCCCCAGATTCCATTTCATTTTCCATTTTCTTTTCCATTTGATTCTCCATTATAGGGGGATAATATAGTAACTTAAACCCTAAACCCTAAACCCTAAACCCTATACCCTAAACCCTAAACCCTATACCCTATACCCTATACCCATTATGGTAACTTAACTTAAGTTCCTTAACAGCAACCCAGCCGAGCAACAGTCGATGCCTAGAAACATATTATCAGCCTTCCTTCTTCCAGCCCCAGCCCTTTCCGGTTTTAGGGTTTAGGGTTTAGGGTTTAGGGTTTGTTTTTTGGGCTCACGGCTCTAGATCCCCAACCCTGAATCCTACATCCCAGCATCATGAGAACATGCGTCTGTGGCCGTGCCGAGGAATTACTCCGGCAGCAACTAGGATGTCCTTGGCAAGATTTGCTGATACTTGAGCGTTTTGTGTTTTGCACTGCGCAGACCGCTGTCCTGTAGCAATGGGGTTGCATAGGGTTCCAGGTTAACTTGCGGAAGGGTAGGTATAGGGTGAGGGTTTAGGGTAGGGTTTAGGATTGAGATTTCAAGAGCTTGGGGTTAAGGGATGAAGGTCTGACATGTAAGGTCTAAAGCTGATGAATCAAAGGTTCAGGGTAGGGGTGATGGATGCAAACAACCTACCATGCAACTTCAAAGGCAGTCTTACGGAGACTACTGTCCTTGTACACCAGGTCCTTCGTAGGTTTCGCTGCTAGTCTTGGGACCCTAAACCCCACACCCGAACTTGGGCCCTAAGCCCTGAGCCACTGGGGTTGGGGGTTTAGGGTTTTTCGTAGAGGCTATTTTCTTAGTTGTTCTGATCATTATCACTGCCCCTACTACTGTTTTCAAAAGCTTTTGAACTACACATTACCCGGCCACAATCTCAAGTCACAGTTCGTTCTTGAGGTATCGTGCTTCGTAGACTCTCCAAGTTAGAGATTATGGCTTAGGCGGTTCCCAAACGCTAACCCAATGTTGAGGCTCTATTGGAGGGTAGGTGAAGTGTATGAGTTCATAGCTGGGAGTCTCCAACAGCACACCTTCTGTTAGCAAGGAAGGAGGGAATGTTTGGGTTTACAGGTTTGAGTTTAGGGCCATAGGGTTGAGGGTCTTGGGGTAGTAGCCCCCGCACAATCCCTCGGGAGCCTTGCATTGACACCTGGAGAACCGTTCCGGGCCTGACACCGATATTTCTCAGCTCTACATGCTTAGTGCACACTACCCCAAATGAGGCGCAGAACTCCATCGTAACTACACCCTAGACCGTACATAAATGCCTTCAAACTTGTCACCCTTCTTCCCCCTATAAACGCCCAAGTCAGGAGCTTCAACCTATGACCCTCTGGTCAGTGATAGGCCAGAAATCCCAATATCCCTTAATTAGGCAATACATATACTTTAAATCATACTTGGGATCTTGGTATCATGTGGGGTGCACTCCATCATCAAGGGATATTGGGCTCTGAGGGAGGCTCGGGAGCAATGCTATATACGATGTCCCTTAAATCACCCCATTATGATCTTATTGGAGCCTGTCGCAGGTTCACTTTTTTTCTGCTTTCCTGAGTAATTGCAGGGTCCACAAAGGGGAATTCAGCCCTGCAGATCCTTAAATCACCTATGAAAGGGACCTTAGGCTACCCCTCATGACACTTGGCATCTCTTAACCCTAAGCCCTGAACACTAGACCTTACATCCTAAACCCCGAAGTAACCCCAGAGGCTCCTAAACCCTAAATCCAAAACTAGTTGCGAGGCAAAAGCTGCAATCGCTGCGATATTGGCTTCTACCAAGACACGCGCGGCTCACCCCTCTGCATCACGGCAAGGACTTCTCAGGTCTGTGGGGGGTTTAGGGTTTGTGGTTGAGGGTTTAGGGGTCTACCTGGCATAAGGTCAAAAATCAAACAGGGGAAAGGTACCAAGAAGAGATACAGAACCCGCCCTTTTTTGAAGCCCTTATCCCTAAGGCCTAAAACCTAAATCCTAAACCCCAAACTCTAAACCCAAGACCCTAAGTGCACAGGTTGCTCTCGGCATACTTAAGGGTCCAGAGTTTAGCAAAGATTCTGGTTTCAAGCAGGTACTCAGTAGGGTGGCTTGGGTTTTTGAGCTTGTCGGTTCGGGGTTTGTGGTTTAGGGTGTAAGGGCTTAAGGGACCATAAGCCCTAAACCCTATGCCCTATGGGGTATAAGCAAACATTGTCGCACGATGTAGACCCGGGGATCTACGCCCGCTAGGTTCCCAGGATGTCCAATGCCCCTTTCAAATAACTTGAGCCAGGGTCTAGGGCTTAGGGATCCTAGTATAGTTAAAGGTATATTCCCTAATGAAGGGATATTTGACTTCCTGGGTGCACAAGAGTTTACGGTTCAGGACCCTACACCCTAAACGCTAAACCCTAAACCCCAAACCCTAAACCCTGAACCCTAAACCCTAAACCCTGAACCCTAAACCCAAGCCCTTGTGGGTACTAGGCTGGAGGCCCGCCCAGCAGCTTAGTAGAGAGAGCCTGACGCTACCCTCTGGTCCTAAACCGAGGAAGTCCAAAATCCTTTCATTACGGAATAATTTGAAATTATGCTAGGATTCCTAGTATGGCTTACATTATACATATGCATACATATATATATATACTCCCCATTTAAGGGATCTTGGACTTTGGGAACCTTAGTTCTGCTAGCACAGTTTCAGCGCGCCGCGAATCTCGCGGTTAAGGGTCAGGTAAGCATGTAATGGCCTACAGTACTCATGGCTACCTATACGCGCTTTCATCGCCCACCTGCAGTTGTTTGCATCGAACTCGGTATGGAAAATTGGAAAGGAGAATGTATGGAAATCCAGGACGCCTGCACAAAGCTAAAACCCTTGAACGCCTAACTTCGGCCCCACAACGGCGCCTTGAGACTCAAACCCCAATGCCCAAACCCTACACCCCAAACTCTAAACCTCAAACCCCAAACCCCAAACCCAAAGCCCTTAATCCCCGAAAACCCTGCGTAAACCCTAAACTTGTCCTAGGTATGGAGTGCCCAGCGGGCGGTACGACATTGGGTCTCGGGCAGCTCTACTTGATGAAGCGCGTACCAGTGGGGGATTGAAAATGAAATGGCATTTGGAAACGTTTGGATTTTCAAGGTTTTGAGGGTCAGGGTGCAAAAAATGAGTTTGTGGGATATACAGGAGGCGTCCGGGGATCTGGATTGCATAGCGGCAGTTTGAGAATTTCCGAAATTAATGTAAACTTGAAGCGTGCTGGTTCCTATGGTGGGGTCCCTGGAATAGCACACGTCCTTGCTGCAATTATAGAAGTCTCCCTGCATTGGCATCGCTGCGGTTCTCAAAAGTTTTGGCTTAGGGATTAGCAGCTTAGGATGTGATTTAGGGTATAGGGCTTGGTTTAGGATGTAGGGGGTTTAGGTATAGATATTGGAGGTCTAGCGTGTAGGGTTTTACGCTTTGGTGTAGAGATTAATGATTATTACCCTAAACCCTAAACCCCAGACCCTAAACCCTAAGCCCTAGCCCCTAAACCCTAAGCCCTAAACCTTAAACCCTAAGCCCTAAACCCCAAACGGTAAAAAAAAAAGGGTAAACCCTAAACCCGAAATCGCGTAGGGTTTTAGGGTTCCATCTTCAAAGTTTCGTGGTGAGGGAGTTTGGGGTTTAGCAGGCTAAGGCTTTTGGAGGTTAAGGGTTTAAGGTTTTTTGGCTTGGTTTTCAGGGTTTAGCCCTAAACCTGAAACCTTAGATCCAACCTAATCTTGGGAGTCTTTCAGCGCCCAGCTACTGGGCCTGTGGCACGTGTGCATTGACTGGCACAAGACATTGCATGCTCCTACTGCGGAGTCAAGAGAGACGCTGAGGTGCCGGAAGGGCTGGAAAAGCTTGAACGGCTTTGCAATGTGAAATTCGAGAGAAAAATATTTACCCGCACGCCGCTTGGGAAAAGGGGTAAAGTTTTCGGTGCGCAGTCCCAAAGCTGCGATTTGCTTGTGGACGACCGCGCAGACATATGCAGAGAGGCCTTGACGAAAGGTAGTCTTGTCAACCTAAGCCTCCGTTATTTGTTTTTTTTTGGCTTCGTAAAACCGTTTTTCCCGAATGCGTAGCAGAAGGGTTCCCGTTTTAAGGTTGGGGTCCAGGGGTCTAGGAGGCGACGCGAGGTCGTTGAACAGTTGCGTTGTGTTCGCAAAGCGTCCGCAAAGCGT
>CAJNIZ010044422.1:12728-28367 GCA_905231905.1 Symbiodinium pilosum
TACGTACATACGTACATACATACTTACTTACTTACATACTTATGTAATTACACAGGCAGGCAGACAGACGGACAGACATACATACATACATCTGGGTTTAGGGTTTGTGCGGTTGTCCAGGGATATGAGGGTTTCCCAAAACTAGAGGTACTTGTTTGAGGGTCCTTATAACATTTTGAGGTCTACATTGGATCCCCTTCTTATGGTTTAGGGTTTAGGCCTTGAGGCTACGGGGATAGTCCCCCAGTAAAGGTGAATCAAATGGAACAGAAAATGGAACATGAAATTAAATTGTGGATTCTGGGGCTTCCCAGAACAGAATTAGGGGTACCCTTTTGGGGGATCCCTATAATTAGGAATATCATATGTTGGGGTCTATATGGAGGTCTCCTTTTTATGGGAACTCCCATACTATGAAAACTGGTAATCGAAGAGTCCTTGTTGTGTTAGTGGTATGAAAAACAACAATCCTTTCAAACAATGATCTGCATTAGGAGTGCATCAGGCATACCTCAAACTAACACCATAGTTCACATCTACGCCCTGAACCCTAGGGTTTAGGGTTCAGGGTTTAGGGTTTAGACCTTAAACCCTAAAGGCACCATTTCAAGCACGGTTCTTCCATCCATCTCCGGCACTGTTGCCGGAGGAAAAGATTACAGGGCTGTTGCACAGCCATAAAACGCAGAAAGGCTGGCACCGCGGTCTTGAGATCTGACTGCGGGGCTTAGGATTTAGGGCTTAGGGTTTAGGGTTTAGGATTTAGGGTTTAAAGTTTAGGATTCAGGGTTTAGGGTTTAGAGTTTAGGATTTATAGTCCCCTTAAGTAGATAGAATATGGCTTTGGGTATGTTATAATAAGATCCCCATATACCCCATATTCTACCTACTTAAGGGGGACTATATATAGGGGTTGTATAGGGATATATATAGTGGATATAGGGTTTGTTGTTTAGGGTTTAGGGCTTAGGTTTAGGGTTTAGGGTCTAAGGACTTAGGGTCTAAGGGTTTAGGGCTTAGGGCTTAGGGTCTAAGGGTGTAGGGTTGTGGGCTGCGTGCCTTATCAACACAACGGTGAAAATCGAGTTAAAAACCGAAAACAGATGGGAATTTGGTGCAGACTTCTGCACCCTGAATGGCTTTTCCATACCATGGGGAATCACTGCTTCTAAGAGCCAACAGATTACTTCCGCCTGCATGATTACTCGCAGTCCCCGCTTGAAGTGTCTTCACCAGCGGCGGCAGCCATACTCTACACAACTCTAGCACACAGGAAGCAGGGTCCTTGCCCGTCCTCTACGGCTCTGGAAAGAGGCTCTGCTCCTACGCCATTGCACACTGCTGCAACGATAGTCCTACGGCTCGGCCAGCCAAAATTCAACATTCCAACAAACTTTGCAACCGCAGCTCTCCAGAGTGTTGCGCCCTGCTCCGTGCCATCGCAACCAGTTGGATGCGAAACCAGCTCAGCTGTCAGTCATAGTACTATCTAGGGTTTAGGGAACAGGGTTTAGGGTTCAGGGTTCAGCTTCAGGCTTCAGGGTTTGGGGTTTCAGGTTTAGGGCTCAGGGGTTTAGGCAGGCCCTTCCACCCTTCCCATCCATGATAACAAGAGGAGCACCCCTTAAGAGGAGAATCAAGTAGAAAGAATACTGGACAATGACATCAAAACAATGTCTATACAGGAGTCTATATACAATTGGCTAATTTTGGGAACTCCCAAATTGGGACCCTACTACTGCTACTGCAATAGGGTCCTAATTTGGTGGCTTGGTAGCCAAGACCCTGCTAATTGCTACACTCCTATGCCATCTCTCCATGAGCATAGTTCCATTTGAATTCCATTTTCTCGTCCATTCGATTTTCCATTGTAGAATCCTCTTGTTTGCTTCGAGTTGAACGTACAGGAACCTTAGGAGTGACCCTGGACCGACAGCAGCTGTGCAGAAATGCGACATTGTAATGTGTAATGAGAGAGATTCAGTATGGCTCCTGGATTCGGGGCAGCCTCCGATCCATTCATCGTCTTACAACCATTCTTGCGGCTCTTTGTTTCAGACTGACATCAGCGCGATCAGAGGCTGCCGCTCACGATCCCAGGTGGAACATCCCGTAGGTAGATCCTGCCAAGGATCTTTTGCCAAACTAGTCGACTCCTGTCAGGAGTTCGCTGGTTTGTGCACATCATGAAACGGGGGAAGCTAGCCCTTCCATTCGAGGACTTCGTAAGGATCAGCGTGGCCTCAGCCCAGATACACTTCCTGAAGGAAGGGCCCTTCCCCACTTTTCATGAGAGTACAGGGCTAGCCAAAGGGGGAAAGAGTCCAAAGTTACAAGACTTTTGGCGTCCGAGTCCGAACTGGGCCTCGATAAAAAAGGGTGTTAGTCGGGAACAGAAAAAGAGATGGGGATCGGGATTCAAAGTTTAGGGCTGGTTTAGGGAGATTTCATGAAGATCATATTCCCTTATTCCCTACTAAGCACCAGTAAGTAAGAAGAATGCCCAGCATTGCAAGTTCGAGCAGACGGCACGGCGTTCCAAATAGTGCAAGGCTAAAGGTCATGAATCTCACCAGAATTATAATGTATAACGGCCTAAGAAGATACTACTATGGCACTACTATTACTGTTATTACTACTAGTACTACTCTTAGTCCTGATGCTACTATTGCTACTATTCGCACTATTACGGCCATTTGTGTGCTGCCAGTCCTATCACTATTTCTGTGATCATTACGATCACGTTTCCTATCAATAGTATTACTAGCACTAGTGCGAGTGTACAAGTACTACTGCTCGTACTACAACTACCATTATTACTCCGATTTTTACTATTCCTAGTACTATGACGAGTACTGTTGCGATTACTATTACTGCTACTCTTCTATTTACTATTAGCTTCACTATGATTACTCCTGTTTCTGTTGCTGTCACTATTACCATCCGTATGCTCCTAAATCCTAGACCCTAAACCCTCTAAAACCTGAACCCTAAACTACCCTAAACCCTAAACCTGGCACGTTGTTCAGACTCGGATCTCCCAGTCCCTCTCCTCCGCTCCAGTCTCACCCTCGTTGGTACATTGGCGCGGCGGGGCCATGTGGGGACCAAGGGTTTATGGTTTAGGGCGCATATTCAAGTGCCATGATTTTAGCTCGAGATTGCAGGCCAACAGCATGTTCCCCCGCCGCACCCCAACAGCAGTAAGAATCAGTGGTGTCACCGCCAAGTGTGTCCTGTCCGAGACTTACTGCAGCTCGCATTGATACCTCGTCTCCCGTAAGCTTTGAACCCACCCTCCCCCGCCACTGCTGCCCATTCCACTATGACGCGTCTATGATGGGTTCTCCCATTCTCCCTAAACCCTAAACCCTAAACCCTAAACCCTTCAGAACAGTGCGAAGGGGGTGTCGCAAATCAGAGGGAAACGATGACTGTGACTTAATGCCAGCTGGGGCTCATAGGCCAGCAGGCTCTTTGACGCCTGCTGCAACAGCGCAGATGTGCCCATAGGTCTACTTGCAGTCGCCTGCAATTCTGCAACAGACACCAGAGCACATCCTCAGCTACTCAGCTACTCTCCTGGACAATCTGAAATGTTTTAAAAACTTAGGTTGGCTTCGCTTGAAACAGGCTGTGGTCATGATATGCTTTGGAATCGCAAGCGGATACATCGCTGTGGAGATTGCGCTCTGTGTTCATGTGGCTCCTGCGCAAAGCTTTCGTATGAGCGGCTGGGATTTAACTTCCCTTCTAGAATCTACACCCAGCCATCATACCGCCGTGTTCGGTGGATGCAAAGGCAGAGAACCACTTTGCTGTTGCTACACTTAACCCTAAACCATCCACCGAGCCGTGACTTCTACGGCTGTGCAAGTGTCCTACACCTGCTTTCGTACGGGATGCCTTGTCACATCCAGCCTTCACTTGGCTTACTGGTGGTTATATTGTAGAGAAGAAGGGAACATAATCTCTATTTAACCCTAGCTGTAGTCTAAAATCCGAGTATCCCGGCTAATAAGCCCTATAATAGTACCCTATACAATCCCTTAACCCCTTTAAGGAGCTTATACTACAGCTCACAGATTCCCCTATTCCTTGCTAACCACCAGTAGGTTTTCGAAGTCTGCCGCAGTCATCGCCGAGCCAGTTTGCAAGGTTCGGACTGCGTGACTCGCAATAATGAAGGCGACACTGCTTGCACAAGCGCAATACAAAGCACAAGATGGAAGATAATTATCCCCGTATTAGGCGGGGTGGGAGGTTTAATATTAAGGAGAGGGGAATAAAAACAAAGCATGGAAGTAGAACTTGTCGCCTCATCTCTCTGCTCATACTCCTCATCCTCCTAATTCACCTCATCCTCCTCCTCATGCCCGTGGTTGCTGCCGTAGTTGTCGTCCTAATCGCCTTCTCCCCCTCTTCCTCCCCCTCCTCCCCGTCCTCCTCCTTGTGCTTGTCCTCCTCCTCCAGCTCATCCTCATGCTCCTGGTCGTGATTGTCAGCAGCGCCGGCGGTTGGGTACCTCGCGTCTTCGCTGTCCTGAATTTTGCGCTGAAATCATCGTACCAGCCTCCATAGAACTAGAAAATCGTCGAAGCAGCGGTTGTGCTAAGTATGGTAGTGGTCCTGATGAAGATAGCATAGGTGGCAGCGGCAGCAAGGAGAATGATGACAGGTTTGCTTTTTGAACCTGCTAAGAGTTGTCTGCGGGATGTTTTTTTTATACACTGTCAACGTGCTTTGCAAGCGCCTGTCGCTTCTGTTGAGTGCTTCGCCAACACTTTTACAGCCGGAAAAACCCTAATCCAACGTCTGGCTGATGGGGCACGCGGATGCGAATTGATGATGCATGTCGCGTCCCAGCCAAATTACTTGTCGTCGTCCGGGCCGTTTCGCCAGGTTCCAACAAGAGTTGTAAACACAAGCTCAGACTTCTGGGAGGATCTAGGAATCAGAGTCCCCAGTGTAGTATGCTAGGGCTACCTACTACTGGGTAGTTGATAGGAAGGTTGTAGTGATAATAGTAATAATAGTAGTAATAATAATAGTAGTAATAGTAGTAATAATCATAGTAATAATAATAGTAATAGTAATGGTAATCATAGTAATAAGAATAATAGTAATAATAGTAATGATAGTAGTAATAACAATAATAGTAATCATAGTAGTGATCGTAGTAAACTCTACATCATCCCAGGGATTTGAGCGGATGCACTGTTCAACGAGCAGGCTTTCTGTGGGCTGCCTGGTCTGCGGCAGCAGCACAACACTGCCTTTCGTAGGTCCCAATTTAGAGTTTAAGGTTTAGGGTTCAGGGTTTACGGTTTAGTGTTTAGGGTTTAGGGTTGCTTGAAAAACTGCGGCTTTCACTGTGAATCCGGGGGATATAGGGTCCCTTCACAGGGGTTATGCCCGAATTCCTAAGCCTTATATGGGGACTTCTGCAAGGCAAGGCATGTGGGCTACCACGTGAACTGACCTAGACTTGGCTTCTTCGAAGACTTGTCCAAGGATCCATAGGACAGATTTGGGGATTTCCCAAAGTTAGGGGTACCATGTTGGGGGGTCCCCATAACAAGGACTATAGTATATTGGGGTTTATGTTGGGGTCCCCGTATTTTGGGAAACTACCATTTACAAGCAGAATAGAATCTATAGTGTGAACTCCTTACAGGGGGTTAGAAGTGACAAGACCTCTGAGAGCATCAGTGAGGATGGCGATGTTGATATTCGTACGATTACTGGATATTGAAGATGCGTGTGAGTCAGAGCACCATTTTAAAAATTCGGGGCTTGGCCATACCACGCATCCGTTCTTCGTAACGCCAAAAAGAGGAAAGCTACACACCCCTAACCCTAAACCCTTATCCCTAAACCCTAAACCCTTATCCCTAAACCCTCATCCCTAAACCCTAAACCCTAATCCCTAAACCCTCATCCCTAAACCCTAAACCCTAAACCCTCATCCCTAAACCCTCATCCCTAAACCCTAAACCCAACATAGCGGCCTGAGAAGCGGTTGAAGCCTGGAGTTGAACTCCAAACTGTAATAGAGATAGGGTTATATGGAGGTTTCCCAAAATTAGGGGTACCTTTTTGGGGGTCCCTATAATAAGGACTATAGTATATTGGGGTCTATATTGGGGTACCCTAATTTTGGGAAACTACCATATAGGGGGTTGCATCGCGATATGTAGGGGGTACAGGGGTTTTATTCTTTAGGGTTTAGGGTTTCGGGTTTTATGGAATTCTCATTGTCCTCATCTGCTCTTGGTTCAGGGGTTTTAAGGTAGACCTCCCAAAACTTGACCCTAAACCCTACACCCTACACCCAACCCGAACACAATCTTTCCAACGGGACCCTGTATACTTCCATCCCGCTACATCCCAAATCCTCTGCAAAGGGTGTTTAGGGGTACTTGTAGGAACCTAAACTCATAACCTCAGGCCCTAAACCCAAAACCACAACCCTAACCCCAACTCTAGGTATCCAGGCAGCGGCGACTGCTGAGCTGACGGTCTAAGCAATAAAATCGGGCTACCGGGCACGGCACGTCTCCAAGCTTCCAGATGTAAGGAGCTACAGGATACATGGGGTCTAGGGCCCAGATCAGAAGAATGGAGAATTGAATGGCAAGGAAACGGGAAGTCTAATGACAAATGGGTCTTTAAGGGTTTCTGGGGATTGTATGCAAAGGCTAGTTTTGGGGGTCCAGAATACTGAATGCTGTAACTACATCCGGAATATGAGAGCATAATCCTATGTAGGGACCCAAACAATGACCAACATCATGGTTCTAGATTCCTTTATGGTTATGGTATAGGGTACCTCAAAGAGACCTGAAACTGATGAATCCCTCAACCCCAAACCCCTAAACCCTAAACCCTAAAGCCTAAAACGCACTTCTGCTTCGACATGAGCTCTTGAGGCTCGAAAACGTATTCGAGTCTTGTTTTAGGGTTTAGGGTTTCGGTTTTAGGGCTTAGGGTTTAGGGTTTAGGGTTTAGGGCTTAGGGTTTAGGGTTTAGGTTTTAGGGCTTAGGGTTTAGGGCTTTAAGGTTCAGGGTCTTGCTCACGGGTTGAATTCGCTTCTGGCTGAGGGTGCAGAGGACCAAGGAGGGTTTCCGTAAATGAGCGTCCCTGCTTTGGGGGTTCCTGTATTCACCGCCCCCTGACAATCAGCCGCGAACCCCCCCAGATAACAGACCCCCCCCCCCAATATGGTGCCATCGTAAATTAGGAGTCATTATCAGGAAAGGGCTTTAGTACGAGGATGAGGGGACTGGTAACATCTTTGCATCCGTCTCACGCACAGCTTAGTGCACCGCCCAAGACTGGAACTTGGCTTTTCGCGTGCAAGAAGGGGACTGGTACACGCTGGGTTACCAAACACTAGTGACTAGTGTTACCTACAAATCATGATATTCGGAATGGAGTACTTAGATTTTCACCACCTACAACTACAACCCTTTATCAAAACCGAGTTTCCATGCGATGCTCCGTTAATGGGACTGGCACCCTAAATCCTAAACCTTAAACCGCGTGGCTAGTCACAGCTTGGAAGTGCCAATTTGCCTCGCGGCATCTGTGCATCGTGGTATCTGGCAAGCAGCCGCGGAATCTTGGCTAACAAAGACCTGGACCTTCCTAAACCCACAGGGTTTAGGGTTTAGGGTCCTGAACCACATCTCAGTGCGTAAAGGACTGATAGACTTCCGCGGCCACATGCTACCAATAATTACATCCATTCCCCAAGGTCTTGAAGTCTTGAATTTTCTCCTACGCTCATTGCCGAAAGATGGCAAGAAGGCCTAGGCTTTAGGGTCTAGGGGGCCTCTATGGTTTCTTTGACAGCTTGAAACAAGATGGTCGATGTCTAGCTTGCTGAGTCTCATGGCCTTCTCATGCTGTGTGCGCGCACAATACACGAGAGGCGGGCCGCATGCCAAAGCTCTCCGGCAATGAGCAACTAGAAGATCTGGACGTGGTCTCCACATCTCCTGCATCAATGCGTTGAAACAACAAGTCACCCTTATGAGGAAACTGCATGATGTACTGTATATCCATATGACCATGGCAATTTAACCCCAAACCTTACATAGCTTCAAATAGGCCCAACAGCCTGTTTAAAGGAACTCAGTATGGCAATAGCGTTGGTGACCTGCTCTTGGCTTCATGCTGCTGTGCTGAGAGACTTAGGATTTAGGGTTTTTGCTTGCGATTTGCTTACCTCTTGCATACCAGAGGAATGGCTTCAGGGTTTAGTATTTAGGGAGTTGTGCGGCCATCATAAAAAAAGAACAAACTTTTTTAGTTTATGCAGGAATTGCGTCCTACCATTACAGTTACTATTCATACCTAGTATTACTAGTATTACTAGTGTTACCATTATTACTATTCTTACAATTTCTGCAGGTATCCTATACCATAAGCATACGGAGCTTCACAAACTTGAGGGTCCCGTTTAGGGGTCTCCATAATAAGGATTGTAAGATGTTGGGGCCCATCTTGGGTTCCCATATTTCTTGAACTTACAAAGTAAGGAAGCCTGGTTAATCCCCCTAAACCCTAAACCTTGGGTACTGCCCCCCCTGAGTAACAGTTGGATAATCATTATAATACAGTTACATATAGCCCTTAATAGGACCCCTGATATGGACTGTTACTGGGGGGGGCAGTACCCAACCTAAACCAAAAACCCCTCCAAGTACGGGTCTTTCCGAACCCGGTCTGTACTGTCTAGTCTAAGGTGTGCACCAGGCCCAAGCTAGACAGCAGTGGTAGTGGCAATGGTGGTCGTGTTCGAACTAGTATACTGATAACAGTACTGATAGTAATGATTTGTAACACAAAGAAGCCTTAAAATGGACCAAGTGATTTAGGCCCCACTAGAACCCTCAACTCCTAAACCTAAAAACCCTAAGCCTATATAAGTCGGATCAATATACGCCTATAGAGGTAATAGGTACACCTGCCAAGTTCCCAAACATCCTCCAAGTAGGCATTGAAAAATTGGTGAACCTCTAATTTTTTCAGGGGAACATGGGACCCACCCCTAAACCCTGAACCCTAAACCCTAAACCCTAAACCGCAGCCTTTCGAGACGGACAGATCTGGACTTTTGATCTACCCGGACCCCGGAAGTCGGCAAAAGCATGTGGTTTAGGGTTTAGGGCCTACTATAATGGAGAATCAAATGGAAAAGAAAATGGAAAATGAAATGGAATTTAGGGTTAGGGTTTAGGGTTAGGGTTTAGGGACACAAGAGAATAATCGCTATCAGAATATATACGTTGACTTTCAGGAAAAGCATTCAAAGCCCTTTTTTTGTCCGAACCCTCGCGTCGAAAAGTGCTGAGTTCGGGTAAAGCCCAAACCTTTGATTTTTCAGAAACCCTAAACCCTGAACATTAAACACTAACTCCTTCAACCCTTGCACGACATGTCTCAGACCTTCAGTCCGCCTTATTATGGGATCCTATACTAACAACTCCCCCCCCCAAAAGGGATAGTTCTTTTAACCAGGTCCGCATAATAAGGATCTACTAGAATATAATATTTTGGGTACCCAACAAGGGACTAATAGGGTATATATAACCCCAATATAGTAGTTTCCATTTTCTTCTCCATTATCCCCATAGAACCCCAATATAATCCCTACAATCCCCCCTTACTGAGGGAAACTACCATTCAAGGCCATGAAGTGGGGTCGAGCTTGAGGCTGCGTAGCAACGCTTGGGGTTTAGGGTTTAGGGTTTAGGGTTTAGGGGGTGGGGGTTGGGAGGTAGGTCCTTAGGGTTTAGGCTTTAGAGTTTAGGGTTTAGGGTTTAAGGTTTAGGGTTTAGGGTTTAGGGTTGGGGGGTCTAGGGTTTAAGGGTCTAGGGTTCAGGGTCTGGTTCCAGGTACAACGCATGTATTGTCTGTATTGCGAGGTTTGGGGTGCTATATGCTATCACAACAGAAGGATGATTCCAAGCATAGCCCTAACGGCTTCTACATGGGAATTTGCCAAACAATCACAAAGAATCCAACTGAGACAGACTCCCACAATGCTCTTATTATACCCACCAGGCCCCCATAATGCCCTTTAACCATTGGGGTCTCCCAAGATCCCCCTCCTTTTGAGAAACGCGGAACCCCCCTAAGCTCAACCTGCAGATCCTCCACCATATAGCGGTTTGAAAAAAAAGGGGTTTAGGGCATAGGGCTTAGGACAACAGACCCTCTCATGGGGACTCCCCCAAAAGGGGCCTGTTTGAAAACTCCCATACCTGCCCGGAACAGTTGCCCATGTCTGGAGCTTCTGCCAACTGATTCGTACTACCCTAAACCCTAAACCCTAAACCCCTAAACCGCCTGCAACCCTTGACAATGACCTCAAGCTGCCCAGGTCCTCTAAGCAAGGTTGTTGCTGTAGGCCTGTGCCGGGTTTAGGGTTTAGGGTTTACGGCTTAGGGTTTAGGGTTTAGGGATTAGAGTTTAGGGTTTAGGGATTAGGGTTTAGGGTTTAGGGCTTAGGGATTAGGGTCTCGGATTCTTTCATGCTATGGGAGTTTCTCCAAACTCTCGGTCGTGTTTGTGCGTTGGGCATACAGGGGACACCTCACTGTGAGAGAGCCACCATACAGCTGCAAATGCTCGTGAGTCATCCCCTTCTTAATCCCATGTGATTCTGCAAGACTAAGCGATCCGGATGTTGTGCTGTGTGGGAAGCAGCACCATGATTTCTGCTGTCACCGCTTCTCTCCCTCTTCCCTCATGCCTCCTGGAGTCGCACCAGAGCTTCCTCAACGTCGGGAAACTCATGGCACAAGACCAAGCGCATCAACCTAAGCATCACACAAAGAGGACTCATGCTCACTGCTTGACAAACATGCATGACGCTCCGCGAAGTACCGTAGGTCGTCAAACTTTCAACTTTGTGTCGGGCAGCATTTTGCCTATCAACCGCAATGTAGAGTGACTATGCTGTCTTCCAGAAGAAGAACAGGCAAAGGAAAGTCTCAGCCAGGAAGGCCAAGGGGCTTATACGTGAAGCAAGATCGTTCGGACTTCGCGGTCGGAGGAGGCAGAGGAGTGATGGTGGTAGGGGCAGAATAGTAATGACAATAATAAGAATAACAATAAGAATAACAATAATGACAATAACAATAAAGTCATGGCAAGAACAAGGAGCATCACTAGGCGGAGTCGGGGGGGAAGAGTTGGAGCAGGACTGGCAACAGGATATCAGTATGATGAGGGCGGTGGCAGCGGCGATTGCGCTGGCGTTGGTAATGGCGTCAAGGGTGAAGGTGGTGGCAGGGGCTCAGCAGTAGCAGCAGCAGCAGCAGCCGTGGGAAGCAGTAGGACGCCGGGAGACAGTAGAAACTTGCAAGGTGAAGCCCCAGATCAGACTACAGAGCTTTTATCATCGCTGCAAAGTTCAAAGCTGCTGCGAGGCACCGAATGAAAGTCATCTTCTTCAAGACCTTGTTGAGCCTCAACAGCTGCCTGGGCTAGTAACAGTAATACTAACAGTAATAGTAAGACTCATGGTAATAGTGGGAGCAATAGTAATAGCTATAGTAATAGTAAGAATAGGCTTGGGGGGACGAGGGCCATGCTTATAGTGCCTGGTCGATATCCAAGACCAGTTTGTGCCAAAGGACTATCGAAATGGTTGATGAAGGCTGCCACGTACAGACCAGGAGGCTGGCTTCTAAGCCCTTAACTATAACATAGCATGGGAGTTTCAGGCGTTGTGAGATTAATTCCAACCATCTACCGTTTTTACGGACTAGCCATCGATTGCTGGGAACCCCTGACAAGGCACCTCAAGCATGTCGTAGATGCAAACTAGCAAAAGCAAGTGCCGAGCTCCTTCATCTCCTACCATGTACCCACTTTGATAGTAATAGTAATAGTAATAGTAATAGTAATAGTAATAGTAATAATAATAGTAATAATAGGGTTCCCCGGCCCGAGGCATGCCCTTTACGCTGCTTCGGGTCAAGGGTCTAGGGTTTAGACAACCCAAGCGTTGAAAGAGTGGACACAAATCATGAGACCGAACCTTCAGCACCAAACGCTTGCCATCCTGAATGTTGAGTTTGGTCAGTACTTCTCCTGATGCTAAGCCCCTCAAATAAACGGCTGAGAGGTTTTGCCAAGGTGTGGCTCACTCTCTCTCTCTCTTTCTTTCTTTCTTTCTGGCCTTGAAACCCTGACCCCAAACTTTAATGAGAAGGACAGACATAATGATGATAACAAGAATCATGCCGTCAACCTGAAGAAAATGGGTTGTTCTCAAAATCATGGGCCCCTTTTATGGTTCTGGATTATATGACAGCACCTAATATTTAAGGGTACCAAAATGGGGCCCTAATTTTGGGAACTACCCTCAACCCTAAACCCTAAACTCAAAATAATGCCTTATAGGGAACTACCCAAATTAGACGAGGCTAAGGCTCCACGAAGGAATGGCTGGAGCAGTGGCCTGTGCCATAGCCGCCAGCTTGCGCCTAGGATACATAGGCTTAAGGGTTTAGGGTTTAGGGTTTAAGGTTTAGGGTTTAGGGGGATGTATAGGATTAGAGAGGACGAGCTATAACATGAGCATTGTAGGCTTCCACAGGATGTATAGTGATTAGAGAGGACAAGCTGTAACATGGAGATTGTAGACGGCTTCGTCCGCAAGTAAATAGGAGAGTACAGAATAGAAAACAGCGAGGAAAACTATGGAAAATTGTGGTAAAATAGAGGTGTGAAAAAATGATAGAATGTAAGGGCCGGGCCCAAATAATCAGAAGAGGGCTTTGCATTATTGTGCTACAACTGCATCCAGGCTTTAAGGGATAATGTTGCTGATTCTTCAGGATTCTACAATATCAGGAAATCAATTGGATATCCATGGATCAGTTCAGGTGTGGCTAGAAGTGCTCCTAGTATTGCCATACCAAGAAATCTCCACGTCTGTCGGCGCGTTCGAACGGAATGCAATGTTAGGTGTTCCTCAACCTGCGTTTCCCCCAATTATGCTCTGGGGCCGCTCAATTGCTGGCTCCGGATGCATTTTACTGCGCTACTTCCAAAGCTGCTTGGGGATTTCCTTGATGTTGCTGGGCTTAGGGAACAAGCAGCCCCACGCAGAAAAAAACACCGATGTTGTCCGGGACGGACTGACAATGCGCAGATTTGACCTGGGAGCTGTCCAACAGGCCTCGGAAAGTTTGGATTGCTGAGAATTGGTCTGGAAGCGATCGGACTCCAGGCATGTGCCGGCAAAAACCCGAGTTAAGGGCCTGCCCGTCAGGGCATTCACCTAGGCTCCATGACATTCTTCTGCCGCACGCGGGGTTCCGGCAGCTTTGGGCTGCGTGGGAGTTGTTCGGCCCTCAGCTAAGACTTGAGGCCATACGTGGCAAGTCTACCGAGCATAGTACAGCACCTAAGGAGTGCACCACTGTTGCCAACTACTCAAAGGAATGTCACAGGGAACTTCGAGGAATACCTTCAGACGACGCAGGCGCTGAGTTCCAGAAGTTGTCCCCAGACCTCTTTTAACTCAAAAAAACATATCAACCATGAATGCGAGTCCATGAGCACGAGCCCGCACCCCTCTCCGCAAACCGAAATGAAGCCTCCCAAAAAAAACTGGTGCCTTTGCCCCTAGTCCCCCTCCCACATACTATCCCCTAGATTCCTCCTTAATTACCTATGACTGAATGACATCGGTCAGCGGCTGCTGCGATTAAACTAAAGCCTGATGATATGGCAAGGAACCAAGAACAGGAATGGGGAACAGGGTTGAGGAGACCTCACCAAAGAAAGTCCCCCTACTTGACACCGCAGGTCATCGAGGTCCGAAACCCAAACTCCAAACTCGCAAAGTCTGGACTCCTATGGCTGTTTCTCCAAACAGTGGAACTCTTGCTTCAACAAAATCATAGGACTCTTGGTTACAAGTGTTCTAAACAAGAACTCTTGGTTTTCAAGACACAGCGGCTGCTAGAGGAGCACAAAAAGCACGGTATTTTATCATTCGCTTCAGGAACATCCATTTAAACATGCATTTCTGGCAGCTTCCACTGATTGTAATACGAATCTTTGGGGCTTCCGAGACTGTGATGACTCGCATACCTGAGCACCTACTTTGCAAAGGGAAATAGTCGCGGTATATAACACTTGCCGTGAGAGGAAACTATATGCGAAAACATTGCTGCTGTGGGCATCATCAGTTTCCCTCAATTACTGTTCCTGGCATGGAGAATCGCACCAATATAGAGAGTTCTTTATTTCATCTGAATGCAAATGTGTTGGGAATACGTGCACTGGTAGGAACCCAGACATGGGGGCCGCACTATACAAATCTAAGGAAGCCCCTATACTGTCCAACCAAGCCCCCCAAACTCAAGACCATCATATGCACCCCGAAAAGCCCAGTAATGTAGAAGCTGAATACTTGCCAATTGTTTACACCTATAACCTTCATATAACAATGTGCAGTATTGCAGACCATCCGTCTCAACCCGCACTTAACGGCAGTGTTCCATGCGCTTTACAATTTGATGTTCTGCCTTTTAAAATGATTGAATTAGACCCTAAGCCCCTACATAATCCCAAAAAGAATTCCTATATCCCTAATTCCTGTACATCCTGTCTTGCACGATATCACCCTAATCCCTATATATCCTGCATAACCTATATATTCACACACCTATACATCCCTATAACCCTCTTAAAGGGACCCTAAACCCTGACCCCTAAACCCTAAACCCTAAAACCCCAAAATCGGGCAACTCCACATGAGCCATAGTCTAAACTCCTAGTATCCCCATTAATAAGCCATATAGTAGTCCCCTATGTACTCCCCTATATAACCCCCTTTAAGGAGTTTAGACTATAGCTCACATCAAAGGATGGTCTTTCCGTGCCGCCAGGCTGCTGAAGGAGGTCCAGGACCTGTGGGGGTCTAGGGCTCAGGGTTGAGGGTTTAAGGGTTTGAGGGTTTAAGGGTTTAGGGTTTTGGGGCTGAAGGGTTTGAGGGTTTTAGGGCTTACGGGTTTAATGACTTAAGGGTTCAAGGGTTTAAGGGCTTAGGGGTTAAGCGTTTAGGGTTTAAGAAAATAGGGTTTAGAGGTTAGGGTATACTCATGAGGACTCCCGTAGCTCCTTTGGGTTTAGTGTGTAATGTTTAGGCTAGGGTTTAGGATTTAGGGTTTAAGGTTTAGGGTTTAGGGTTTAGGGTTCAGGGTCCAGGGTAAGAGGTCAGGACTTGGTGTTCGGGTGTACAGTTGAAGGTCAGGGTTTGGGGGTTAAGCTTCAGGATTTTCGCTTAGGGTTTAGGGTCTAGGGTAAAGAGATTTCATGCTGAGGGAAACTAAGCTGCCCATGCACAAACCCACAAAATGCATGCATATAGCTATAGTCTTAACTCCTAGTATGCCCCTTAATAACCCCTAAGTAGTCCCTATATAATGCCTTACATACACTCCTTGAAGGAGTTTGGCTCCACCTGCGCCAAGTGCCCGGGCTCCACGGGCACTCGTCCATAACGCCGTTCGTGTTCCCAGAGCATACGCTGACAAGAGCATCCATGCCCAAACCATAATCCCGTTCGTGTTCCCAGAGCATACGCTGACAAGAGCATCCAT
>CAJNIZ010044422.1:37702-50250 GCA_905231905.1 Symbiodinium pilosum
GAACTATAACCCCAACATATACCCTATTGTAATATATAGTAGTTTCCATTGTCTTTTCCGTTATCCCTATATAACCCTAATAGTATACCCCATATTCTATCTACTTAAGGGGGACTATACCCCTAAAGACCCGAGACCTTACCCAAGAAACCAGAGATCTTTCAACCCCCAGGGCAGAAACCAGGCAGCCCCAGCCAAGGAGGAAAGAGGCTTAGGGTTTAGGGTTTAAGGTTTAAGGCGATTTTTTGAATGATTCGCTAGGTCAGGCCTCCCCCCTAGTGGTGACCACAATGGATACTGTTAATTATACTAGGGCCCCTAAATATTCCTGCTATACCACTATTACCTGGTTGGAGGCCCAACCCACATGATTTTAGTTAAGAAATGCTGAGTATTTTGAAACAGGAGTTCTTGAACGTTTTGGGGTGATGTTTAAAACCATGTAACGACTAGCTTTCTGCCCTGGACCCTGAAACCCTAAAACCCCAAAGCATAAAACCTTAAACCCGAAACCCTAAACCAAACCAGCTTTAGGAACTTAAACATTAAGGTAACTTCTATCTTCTTTTTCCATTCCCTGATATATCCCCATGTATCACATATCCCACTAGAATACAAGAAATTAATACCCTAAACTCTAAATCCTTAACCCTAATCCCTAAACACTTTTCCCTAAACCCTAAACCCTATTCCCTACACCCTAAACCCTATTTCCTATTCCCTAAACCCTAAACCCTATTCCCTAAACCCTAAGCCCTTTTGAAGAGGTCCCTGCCAGAGAGGAGAGCATCTTGAAGCTGCTCGTCCGTTTCGGCGGCGCTGGCAGGTGGAAGGATGGCCTGAGGGTTTAGGGTTTAGGGAATAGGGTTGAAGGTTTAGGGTTTGGGGTTTAGGGTCTAGGGCTTAGAGATTCCAAAGAGATTCCCAGGTAAAGATTGTTTTGGGTCTGGACCCTAAGCCCTAAAACCTAAACCCTAACCCTAAACAGAAGCTCCCACATCAGAGCACGCGTGGTTTAGATAATGCATGGCTGGATTTCAGCTGAATATGGATAATCATCCATCGACGGTTTACATAACATATGTCGTATCCAAAAAAGATGTTGGCAGTCTTCACAGCATCTTCAACTGAAATTCCAGGGCAAAGCTTGATAATTGTGGAAAAGCAGAAACGAAACAAGCACGTAGCAAAAAGGCGTTGTTCCACAAACTCTGTTCACAGTATTGCCCAACTCCTAGCCCCCAACCCTAACCCACTTAGCCCGTTCGCTGCAGCGGAGTTTCTCAAAATGGGGGCGACCCGACGAACCCTAAATCTAAACCCTTAAACCCTAAACCACTAAACCCTAACCCGTTAACCCCTAGACCCCAAACTCCCTAAATACTACACGCCTAGACCCCTAAACCCCGAAACCCCCTAAACCCTAATCTGGTGGTTGCAAAAAAGGGCACCAAGGGGTCCCTTGGGCTTCGTGGCAGGGGTCTTGGGGCGGGGTGGGGGGGGCGTATATGAAGGATTATAATATATTGGGGTCTATCAGAAAACCGCCTGTTTATGGAAGCCCTCACGACTCCATGGTTACAGCTTACAACCTAAACCCTAGATCCTAAACCCTGCACAGCAGGTTGCATCTCAAGGTCCAGGCGCAGCCCAGAGCGCATCTGTGCTACTTGCCTTGGCTTCAGAAAAGGGACCGGAGTTCTCAATAAATAGGGTTTAGCTTCAGTACTGCCCCCCCCTCAGTAACAGTTGGATAATAATTATAATATGATTATATATAGCCCTCAATAGGATCCCTAATTTAGACTGTTACTGGGGGGGGCAGTACCCAAGGTTTAGGGTTTAAGGTTCAGGGATGTTTCGACAAAGTGAAGGAAATATTCCTAGGAGATCTCTCAGGCTTCCCACTTGTCACTGTCCCTCAAAAGTGGCCATTGCATGTCATCGAAAAAAACCCTAATCCCTAAACCTTAATCCCTAAATCCCTCAACCCTAAACCTTAATCCCTAAATCCCTAAACTCTAAACCCTAAACCTTAATCCCCAAATCCCTAAACCTTAAGCTCCAAACCCTGGCAGCTGGGGCCCTTGCCACGGTAGACTTGCTGCTACTTCTGTCAGTCTTCAGGCCGGTCGTCTTGGCCAGGGTGAGATACCTGTTCGCGGGTTTAGGGTTTAGGGTTCAGGATTTAAGGTTTGGGGTTTAGGGTTCAGGATTTAGGGTGTAGGGTATAGGGTTTAGGGTATAGGGTTTAGGATGTAGGGTTTAGGATTTAGGGTTTAGGGTTTAGGGAAATAACTGTTCTGCATCCTATCTAATAGAAGTTCCTCTACTGCGAAGACTTGTTATCATTGCTACTACCGCCACAATCTCTGCTGTTATGGTGCCCCTGAGGTAGATAGAACCTTGATTACGGGGATCTTGTTATGATATTGGGCAATTCCATATTCTATCCCTAAACCCTAAACCTCAAACCCTAAACAATGTTCTATCTACCCAAAGGGGGCTGCAGGGTTCTGGCTATTGATACTACTGTGAAACTATTGTCATCATGTCAAGCAAGTCGCCGCTTGAAGCTTGCAATCCTGCGTAGGCATTGTATACGGGGTTGCGGTTTCGGGTTTGGGGTTTAAATAGGGTTTAGGGTCTGTGGCCGGCAGCTCAGAGTCCACATGCAAAAGAAGGGTTTGGGGCTTAGGGTTAGGAACTTGAATTGAATCACCATAACAGGACACACGGGAAGTACTGTGGCTGCCTGTAATGTTAACCCAGTTCAGTTAAAGAGAGCAACCCACTATGACACATCTTGACTCCTGCTATATCCTTGCCTTACTGTGATCGACTAAGCCTTATAAACACTGAAACCACACAAGGTATTACAAGAACCATCCGGTTTCTGTTGCTCACTGCCTCACTGCCTACAACGTAAATCAATATGGCACATCACGCATATCCTTCCGCATTGTCAGGGTCCCCGTTTCGACCATGTAGGGATTGTAACCATAAACCCTAAACCCTATACTATAGGGTCAAGGGTGTACGTTAACCATGTTTATCCTCGTCCGACACCCTCCTAGCACCATTCGCACATGTGGGTCCTTCTTCTAGGGACTCCCAGATTGGGGCCCTCATCTGTAACCCCTACACCGTCTATGTACATATATGTATGTATATGTACATGTGTATATATATATACATATGTATATATATATACATATGTATGTAGATCCCTATGTTTCCGTTTATATCCCTATAAATCCTTTTACATGCCTGTGTCCCCACATATTCCTCCGCGAAACCCTAAGCCCAAAACGCGGTAGCTTCTGGGGGAAATCCTGAGGCCTGAGTCGGAAGGCGGAGGAATACCGCTCGCCCGCCATGTTGTACATCAAGCTGTGTCAGGTCTTAGGAAAGGATTTTGCCGGCTTTGGATCTTAGTTTTTTTGTTTTTTGGAGGGTTGAGGGTAGGATTTTGTAGGAGTGTTATAGGGATAGGGAAGGGTTAGGAGTTCAAATGGAGAAGAAAGTGGAACCCGGATTAAATCGGGTGTTCTAAATCTATCAGATATTTATCCTACAACCATTGGACTCAGCTGTGACTATATAGGAAATATTTCAGATAATATACCTAATAATGGAGAATTAAACGGACATGAAAATGGGAAGTGGCTTTCTACAGGGGTTCATGGCGATAACTGATAACTACCAATAGACTTGTTCAGAGAATACAGTGGACTGGGGCAAGATGTAGAGCTCTGCCTTTGGTAAGACAAGCACAATAGATTTAATGGTAGAAAGTTGGAGGCTCTGATGGAAAGAGGGATCTTCTTACTCCGCTGCAAGCACTGATGCGAGAAGAGATTCTCGTCCAAACCCTGTATAATCCTAGGGGTAGTTCCCAAAATCAGGGTCGCATTTTGGTACCCCTGAATATGATCTGTCGTAATATAATCTTTAGCCAAACAGGGCCCATATTTTTCAGAACAACCCCTATATCGTCCTATAAAATCCTATTACATATTTGTATCCCTTCATGCTGCAACACGATCAAATATGATTAAAATGTGGAGAAACGCTGAAAGGCCTCTCGAATTTGTCGACGTCATCGCCAACGCCGCGGTTCCCCATTCCGGTCAAGTCTACGATACCTAGGGTTTAGAGTTCAGGGTGGGAAGTCTGTCAGTTTTTCCAGGGCTGGCAGACAGGAGGAACCCTTGCTTATTGCACAGCTTGCATTACCTCACTTGCAAAACACAAGCTTGAGACATTCCAGCCGAAGGAATCTAGTAGTTGCCCCAAATAGGGGGACCGCGATATAGACCCAATTTACTATCATCCTTATGATTTTGGGAAAACCCTGCTTGGGACCTACCCACAGTGCCGAGGCAGTCGCTGAGAGTCCCAGTCTTCCTCAGAAAGCTCATGCTTGCCATGAAATCAAGCAATTTAGGGTTTAGGGTAAATCACAAGAGTAACTTGCAGGTTCCTAGTAGGGAATAAGGGAATCTAATCCCTATAACCCATGTAGAATCTATTCCCTTCTTTCCTTACTCAGAACCAATAAGGGAGTGTTGGTGCTTGAATCAGGTTAGAGTATATTTTCCTTGCAGACGATATGATCTTACTCTGTACGGGAAACTATAATATCCCTATCAAGACACCACTCAAACAGGCTTATTCTGACACGCCCTCCTGTGCTCTGTGTCGAAAGCGGCTGGCTAGTACAACTGTATGTTAGAGTAAGTACCAGTTCACTAAAACGAGACGCCTCAATCCACAGCGTGGTACAGACTCAGTTCCTGACGACACGCACCGACCAAAACCAACACTGCACCAGAAAAAAAAAAAAAAGTATCATCCAACGTACAAAATGTCTGGACACATCCAGTTCAGACATAATAGCTGTTTGCTTCTGGTCTCAAGAAGGCTCGGCAGGAGCTACGCTGACTGCTCGCTTTCCCATGCTTGAAGCCGTGCAAGAACATGTTGCCCAACTTTGGCTTTTGCCAGTTGCAGTTGTCTGATGGCGAGTCTATCGCTGAGGCAGCAGCTTCTCGTAGAGGACGTTGCTGGGGTGAAAGTCCGTATGGTACGTTACCTGAGGCTTCGCGAGGTGGAATAAAGGGCAGTGGCAGTTGCCCGTCAGGCTTGATGTAAGAGCTGCACCCTCTCACCATCGTTTACCTAACTCCCCAAAAAACCTCAATAGTTGCCTGAGCAGCTGCTAAAAGTCATAGTTCTTTCAGGTAGTGTTAGGATCCTAGAGATCAGAAATATCAAGTTGATTTCAGGGAACCTCCTGCATAACCCTATAGCTAATCCTATATATCCCTATACACCCCAATATGGGGGAATCCCAACCCTAAACTAAACACTAACCCTATACCCTAAACCCTAAATAGTAGTGTCCATGTTCTTTTCCATTCTCTCTATATAAGCCCATATAATCCCTCTATATACTGATACTATTTGCTGTCTGCATTCTGCCTGTGTAACCTCATATGATCTCTCTATGTAGTAGTTCTTTGCAAGGCCTCTCCCGTGACAGGATCGGCATAGGACGCATGGAAATCCGCGAGCATCTCGCCGACTCCTGCCATCTGGCTCTAAGCCCTCAAGGTTTCGGGCTTTGGGTGGGGGTTTAGGGTATAAGGCTGATGGTTCAGGGTTGAGGGTTTAAAGGATTTAGGGCCTCGCACCTTCATAGGTTACAATGTCCCAGGCAGTCAAAGGACTTGCGTGCCTCAGAGCTGTTGATTTGCGCTTTCTCAACTCTATCAAAGGTCTAACAGCGTAGCAAGCGATACATCCAGAAAGCACCTCTCCCTGAAAATGCAGCGTAACCACCTTTACTTGCATCACTCATTCGCTGCGGAATGTGGTTCCTCGGCTCGCCTGGATTTTCGGGTCTTTGACTGCATACGGACCAGAGTGGGGAACGGAAACATCAAATGGAAAACACAGTGCAAACTCAAATGGAAATCAGGTTCGTATGGCGGTTGAGGGTTTAGGGTTTGGGACGAAGGCTTCATCAAAGTTAGCTTTGCTTGCTTCAAAGGACATTCGGATAGAGACGATCGAACGCAAAAGGAGGGCCAAAGGCAGGAGAGCGCTTGCAATCAGCTGGCATTTGCAAATGACAACGAGTCGAAATGTCCATTTCAGTGTCCGTTGTCTTTCCCCTTGCTTTTGAGGTATTGTAGTAATGTCTCTCAACCTGATATCCCGTTGAAGGGACCTAGCATTTCCAGTTCATGTTCCGCGTCTTTTTCCGTTTGAGGTTTCTTTTGGTTTTCCATGATTGGGGTAGTATTCCTACGTCAGACTGAGGGCTGTTAAGCCCTTAACCCTAAACCCTAAACCCTAAACCCTACACCCTAAACCCTAAACCCTACACCCTAAACCCAACCCTACACCCTAAACCCTAAACCCTACACCCTAAACCCTAAACCCTACACCCTAAACCCTAAACCCTACACCCTAGACCACCTCAAGAATCGAACCCGAACTCCTTGCTTTAGGGTTCAGGGTTTGGGGCTTAGGGTTTATGGTTCAGGGCTTGGAGTCCCTAAACCCTAAACCCTTAGGGTTTAGAGACCTGAGTTCAAATGAACTAAAGGGTTCAGGGCTTAGGGCTTAGGATTTAGGATTTAGGGTTTAGGGTTTAGGGGTTTAGGCCTTAGGGTGATCATAATATGGATACATGGTGAATAATAGGGCTTCCTCGTTATTGTAGCTTACTTTCTTTGCCGTGGCGCAACGAAACACCTCAGGGCCCTACATAAGCAAGCTTTTGCCGTGTCGGTCATTCTTACACTTGAATCCGCAACTCGGAATTCTAAATAGCTATCGGAACACTAGGGTCTAGGGTTTATGGCTTACACTGCAATCGTTAAGTAGCAATGACAATAGTCGTGACCGCATCAGACAAAACCGTACAGCAACATGAACAACAAAAAAACTTGGAATATGAGGCTTCAACCGCCTTACGAAGGAACATCGCATCTGGAGTGGGGAAATCACCTGTGCAAACGTAACACACGAATTGAATTGACGTACACAAGGATGTTAAAGTCTGCTCTATGTATTACCAAACCACCCCCTCTTTAGGAACCCGCCCCTCCCAACGGTTACCCCTTAACTAAGCTTGTTTAGGGCGAACAAAGCCCATTCAAGGGGGAACCTCAGGGGGGTGAGTAGGATAAGGGGGGGTGTTTAGGAGAAGCCATGACTGTTAGAGTAGGGTCTAGGGTTTGGAGGAATTAGCAGGCTGGCAAGTGCCCTGAAAGAAAATTAAGTTACAATGAAGACACATCGCAAGGTTTAGGATTAAGGTTAAGGGCTTAGGGGGTTCGATTGAAAAACAGGAATGTTAACCTTGATGGAACTCACAGGTCAGGTTTTCTTAGAAGCGCGTTCTTTGGGCGAAGGGATAGCAACTGGTTTGCGGGGACCCCCTTTATGGAAATTGCAGTGTCTTGTTCACTTCCCCGGCCTTAATCAGCAGAAACCTGTCTGAACAATAATCCTAGATCCCTTACTTTTCTTACACTCTAGCTCCACATGCTTCGAAAGTCAAAAACCCAAACCGGACACAAAACATCATTACACCAAAGGAACCGAAATAAAAAAACTTGAACCCCAACCCCAACCCATACATAGTGGCAACCTTTTCGTCCTCCAGGTTCTGTTCAATTTGATTCTCCAGTATGCCCATTTTTCCCTTTCGCCGAAACCCGGAACCAGAATAAAACCTAAAACCTGAACCCTAATGAACCCTAATAGTCCGCAAACCGTAAACCCTAAACCCTAATAAAACCTAATCCCGCCTAAACCTGAGCGAATCCTAGACTGGCCTAGGAAAGAAGGAACGGATCCTTATGGTAGTCCCTGTATAACCCATGATAGTAGTTTCCATTTCCTTTTCCAGTCCTTCATTCCCAGCTAACCAAAGGCTAGTAAACCCCAAACCCTAAACCTTACACCTTAATTAGTAAACCCCAAACCCTAAACCCTAAACCCTACACCTTAATTAGTAAACCCCAAACCCTAAACCCTAAACCTTAATTAGTAAACCCCAAACCAACCCAAACCGTCGAGCCTGCGCAGACTTCCTCCAGGGCTGCTTGGTCCCCGGGCCTAAGTACATTGAGGGTTTAGGGTTTAGGGTCTTGGAGTTTAGGGTTTAAGGCTTAGGGCCCAAAGTGTTTGTTGAACTGGGCCCCTATTAGGATGTAAGTTGAGAGTTTAGGGTTTTGGGTCTCTATTAGGGATGTACAGTGAGGGTGTAGGGTTTAGGAGTTTAGGGCTTAGGGTCTCTATTAGGGATGTATGTTCAGGGTCTTTTTTCGGGCGTGCTTCCAACTGCTGAGGTGCCAGTTGAAAGGCGGTCAGCCAGGTAGACCCCGAGTACACTTTAGGAGGAACCCCCCACCCTGTCATAATGGTGTAGTAGGAATAAGAGAGGACCCTAACATAATCCATATTATCGGGTACATAGGGATATACACCCTAAACCCTAAACCCTAAACATAGGGGTTTAGGGTTGAGGGTTTAGGGCCTGAATTGCTGTAAGGCAAGGTGGAACCCACAACCACTCAACTCGGGTTCTTTGCATGCCCAGCATGACCTCTATTTGATACCAGCTTCCATTTGATTTTCCAAGTACGATTATTTTCTCGTTTAAAATACTATACCCGAAAAGAAAGATATACTCTATATTGGGTACCATAGTATCCCCTAATGAAATACTACTCAAGTAGTGTTTTCCATTCAAGCTACGGTCGCAGGACACGGGCTTGGGGTTATCGTTGCTGGTTGTCTCACCTATCGTTCTCAGGGTTTTTGCCTTTTCAAATCAATGACGACCTCACACCTCTCGAACAGCACGGTTCACTGAATCTTGGGTATCGTTGTTTGTTGTCTGTCTAACCTATCGTCTTACAGCGTTTTTCGGCGTCAACCGCTAAAGTCATGTCCGCCCAAAACATGATCTAGCCGCTTGGTAATTTCGAGTGTAACTGAAGTTGATTCTCCTCTATCTTCATATATCCCTGATCGGCACCCCCATAACCGCCCCGTGACCCCCTGTTTCGGCTTTATCTTCCGTGTGACTTGTCACTCTCCACTATTCCAAAACTAAGCCTAGGCCCTAAACCCTATACAGTTTGCATGTCATTTTCCGATGTCTTGTCCATCCGTTTACCCTAGACCCTAGATCCCAAACCCTACGCCCCCTGTTTCCCCTAAACCCTAAACCCTAAACCCTGAAAATTGCTTCACGTCAGCCCAGGGGCTTGTTCAAGTCCAGCTCCGCGAGGTAAACGCCTTGAAGGCTTAGGATGGTAGGTCTGAGGCGCGGGCTTTAGGGATTAGGGCCAAGGCTTCCGGATTGAGAGTTGAGGATGTCAAGTTTGAGGTGTAGGGTTATGAGGGGGGGCACACGGCTTTTTTCCTTCTTTTCTGAACCCCAAACCCTAAACCCTAAACCCTAAACCTAAAACCCTAAACCCTAAACCCTAAACCTAAAACCCTAAACCTAAAACCCTAAACCCTAAATAGGTCTAGTGCAGGTTACGTGTGACAAGGCCGTGCCTTTCCACAAAGTGCGAGTCATCACTCACAAGCCTTCTGAAATTGGTTGCAGCTAGCATATGGGTGGTTGTCAAAATTATATAGGGTTATATTGGGGATTATATAGGGCTTATAGACGGATAATGGAAAAGAGAATGGAAACGACTACATATGAGTGTCGTCAAAATTGTGTATGGTCCCTTTTTGGGTCCTGAATGTAATAGGGCACCTAATATTTAGGGTACCCAAAAAGGGCCCATAATCTTGACAACCACCCATATAACTATGGCAGGCTGCCCGAGGTGACATGCCCTGCACCATAATATCCCCCTTAAAAATGGAGAATCAAATGGAAAAGAACATGGAAAATGAAATGAAAACTGGGATTAGATAGGGATATCATAGGGGTTCTAGTCTAAACTCCGAGCATCGCCCTTAAAAACCCTCATAGTAGTCCCCTATATAGCGCACCTTTAAGGAGTTTAGACTATTGCCCATATGCTCCCGGGATCAATGAAAGTTTGGTGCATGTTGTGGCTCCAGAGAAAACACCCGTGTAGTGGATGCTGAGAACTGAGTTGGAAAGGAGTACACGTTGACTTGAGCGCATCGTGGTTTGTGGAGTGGGGAGGGTTTGGTCTGAGCGTCAAATGTTGGAGGTTTGGAGTTTAGGGTCAAAGTATGGTCAAAAGAGCAAGGCTTGCAAATGAGACCGACAGTCTAAGATACCCAAGAAGATGCACTTGTGGATTGTTTTGGAGTTTCATTTTTGGTGGGAAGCCTGGCCGACAATACAGGGTTGACTGAGGGTTTAGGGTTTGGGGTTTAGGGTTTGGGGTTTAGGGTTTAGGTTTCAGGGTTTAGGGATTGGGGTTTAGGGTGTAGGGTTCAGGTTTAAGGTTTGGGGTTCAGTTTTTTTTTCTCGAACCTATTCTCCCTGTGGCACGAAGTCCCAAGGAAACGCTTTGCAGCAAGGTCCTGGAAAGTCCGGCACTTACGTCCAGTCAACTTCCCACAAAAGCGAACTCAACGGTAGCAGCATCAGATGCCAGGGAGTTACACTCAATATGGCAATGGAAGCAAAATGCAGGCGCGCCAACCCTTCAAGGCAGCTCACATAAAAACCAACTGGCAGAACAGAGTCACTTCAGCCAAGCCTTAAGGTCAGTTTGCACAGTCTTGCTAGGGCCACGCTCAGCACTCACTACAGCCTCAGTCGCCACTTCAGAACCATCCACGCCAGCCGCCAAGCCAGATGACAACCCAGTCACGGATGTCCCGGTCACGGCTGCAGCAGAGGTGTGAGCTTGCCCGCTTTGGTACGGTTTAGGGTTTAGGGTTCAGGCTTTAGGGTTTTGGGTACTCAAGTTCTGCAGGATTTAAACATCAACCCTATAGACCCCTAGATGGCCGCAGCTTTGATTTCATGTTGAATTCCATGTTCCATCTTCTTTTCCATGTGATTCTCTATGATCTCTGTAATGAAAATGACACACCCTAAGCCCTTAAACCCAAACCCCTAAACCCCTAAACTCTAAACCCTAAACCCTAAATCCTAAACCCTAAACCCTGAACCCTGAACCCTAAACTCGAAACCCTTCCTCCTGACTCTGAGAGGCTGGCCCAGCTGGTCCCCAGGAGCTCTCCTTGAGACCAGAAGGTCCGACACCTTGGGTTTAGGGTTTGGGGTTTAGGGGTGTAGGGTTTAGGGTTGAGTGTCTAGAAGAAGCCCTTTCTGTTGATATCATAATTCTATTCGATGATACTGCCTTAGCGTTATCAATACTATTTTGAAAATACGCTTATCATTATCATTATTTGTGCTATTATGACTCGACTGCAATTGAATAAGCATGTGACGCCGTGATATTATCAGCCTATTCACCATCAAACCTTGAACTCTCACACCCTAAACCCTACAGTCCCCTAAAGTAGATAGAATATGGCTTTGGGTATATTATCATAAGATCCCAATATACCCCATATTCTATCTACTTAAGGGGGACTGTAAACCCTAAGCCAAATGTCTGCGTGTGGGGACACAGATGCGATGCTCAGGTTGCAGCATGCTCGCCGGCCTGACCACCGAGTGTCGGCGCACAAGGATACAGGAGGGCTTCCCACCATTATAGATACTTTTTTTAGGGTAGAGTCCCCCTTAAGTAGGTACAGTATGGCTTTGGGTATATTATAATGAGCTCCCCATATACCCCATATTCTATCTACTAAGGGGGACTATACCCACACTAGTGTTTTGGGGTGTATGTTGAGGTCTCCATAGTTATTCCAACTAGCACATGAGGCAGAGGCAAGAAACACAAAGCACCATCAATCCTGCCCCTTCAAGATGACTCTGGTATCTTTTGGAACTGCTCCCAGAATGTCTGTGACTGGATGTTTAACAGAAAATGGAATATTTCAGTATGTTAGAATATTGTAGATTAAGTCTAACACATAGTCCACGTCAGCAAGTCTGCGACTCCGGCATGTGTCTTTGTGCAGATCAACGCACTCTGTTTGGTGGGCTCTGCTAGCTGTCCCAACCACAATAGCCGAATCATGATGATGCAGTTCCGAGCATGCTGCTCTGAGTCACACAGTCAGACAAACCGAACTTACTCCTCACTTGCCTGCCGGCTCCTCGGAGCAGCTGTGGAATAGATTTCCACCACGCTATGCGGAAACGCCAATCTGCGGCGAAAAGCAACAAGGTGCGAGGAAGATTGGACAGTTTTGCACGAGGTTTGACTGCACTGACCGGCACAAAATGTCTCACGTGCTCACTGCTGAAGAAATTCTGAAATCTTTCATGATGCCGCCCAGTAATTTCAGGCCTCTCTCTGACGTCTTCCCTGAAAACCAGGCGTCCCGAAACACTAAACTCTAGACTCTGAACCCTAAACCCTAAACCCCAAGCCCTGAACCCTAAACCCTTCACCCTTAACCCTTAACCCTAAGCCCTGCACCCCAAAACC
>CAJNIZ010044423.1:23519-46028 GCA_905231905.1 Symbiodinium pilosum
AGAATCTTTGATCTTGAAACCACCATATTTCATTGACGAGATGATCATGAGATGCTGGTGAGTAAGAAAGAGTATGATATGAATGAGAAGAGCAGCAAAGAGACCAAACAAACATAGATCTTGGGGGGGTACCATATATATGATGTGTATGTATGACCGAATGCATGAATGAATTAATTAACAGATGAATGAATGAATACATGAATAAATGATTGGATGGATGGATGGATGGATGGATGGATGGATGGATGGATGGATGGTTGGATGGATAGATGCATGGACGGACGGACGGACGGACGGACGGACGGACGGACGGACGGACGGACGGACGGACGGACGGACGGACGGATGGATGGATGGATGGATGGATGATGATGATGATATTCCCTGCTAAACCCCAGTAAGTTATCCCCCAAAAGCGGCTCCGGAGGGTCACAGGCTGAAGCAGCTGGCTTCCGGTCCGCGAGGCCACGACTGCTACCTGAGAGCTGTAGGCCCCCCCCCCATCCCATAAATCAGGTTCAGGGTTTAGGGTTCAGGGTTCAGGGTTTAGGTTTTAGGGTTAAGGGTTTAGGGCACAACAGCGTCCCGATGAAGACTATTGTCCCGCTGACAGGCGGCGATATGGGGTTCCGCTTCCGCTTTGATCTATTTAGGGGACGGGTGGGCTCTCCTCATCTGGAATGATGGGAAGCTTGCGATTCCTGGCATCTGAAGCTGAAGTCCTTACACCTGAGAACTTCTCCTATGAGGATGTACAACCCCTGGACAGCGTCACCTGCAGCCCACAGACGAAAGCGTAGCGAGGTCTGACCAGCGAATCCTGAACCCTGAGACATACAGCCTAAGCGCATGAGGATCTTTCGTTGCTGTAGGGAAGTTGCATGGTTTTCTGAGAGGGCACCGATGAGTTGCAGCTTCCATTTGAGCTGAGCGTGATAGAAACAAAGAACTTGCCAACCTTCCTTCACACACCTGGAAACAATTTACTCGCCGACAGGCCTCGAACAAATGGGCACGCTCTCTCTTAAAGGCATGGTTGGCGCTGTTGTCTCTCTGAACTACCATGGAACGTCGAAAGGGGACCCTATAAAGCCCGTGTAGCGCAAACCCCAAGAACCTGGACCGCAAGCTTTAGAGCATGGACCTCGAAACCTGAGCAAGACCTAAGCCCCGAAACATAAACCCTACCTGAACCCCGGTTACCTACAGTTTTATAGGTTATACCCAGTAAGTAGGGGGGTAAATAACCCTAAACCCTAATACTACTAAACTGTAGGTAATTGGGGTTACAAGTAGACCCTGTAGCCAAACCATGAAGCCTCTGAACCCAAACTAATGAACACACGCTTTTGCAAAAGCCTATAGCCCCCATGATATAGATAAAATGTGGCTCTGGGCACAATATAATAAGATCCCCATATATCCCATATTCTATCTACTTAAGGGGGACTATAAATTTGTTTAAGGTTTAGGAAACCCCTCAAGTCTGAACCTCAACCCCTGAAGCATAATCCCTCATTGCCAAATTCTAGCCCACAAGGCCTATAGGTCCACCTACCGAAAGCCTGCAGACTGTAAACCCTAGACCCCAAACCCTAAACCAGGACCCCAAACCCCAGACCCTAAACCTTCAACTCTACACCCTAAACCCTTAAACCCTCTACTCCTGTGATAAAACCTCCGTGCAAAGGCACCTCATCAGCAGAGACCACGCCTAGCTTCTCATTCCTCAGAAGTGACTTTGGGGTTTAGGGTTTAGCGTTGCGGCTCTGGGCTTGGGGATTTAGAGCTGAGGGTTTGGAGTTTCAGGGTTCACGGCTTTAGAAAGTCTAAGGCCTGAGTCTTTTCGAATTGAGGCATGGGGTTGCAGGTTCAGGGTTTAGGCTTCAGGGCTTGGGCTTGTATCACATAGGGCTGAGGATTCACGGGGGTTTCAGGGGCTAGGGTTTACCCAAAACCCGAAACCCTGAACCCTAAACCTTTAGGGTTTAGGGTGCGAGCTCTCATGGTGGTCGGTTTCCGCTCAAGCTGATGATGAAAGGAGCCTTGGGTAGTGTTAGGATGCTTTCGGCTACCCTAAAGGTTTGGGGTTGAGGGGTATAAGGTTTAGGGTCTAAGGGTATAGGGTTTAGAAGTATAGGTTTTAGGGGTATAGGGTTTACGTTTCAGGGGTATAGGGTTTAGGGGTATTCCAATCCAGGGAGCCAATTGTCGCTGCGCACGGTAAAGAGCTGCTTGCCAGTCCTCGTCCGCAGAGCGCTTTTTTGGAGGTCGAACCAAGTAAGTAAGATCATTTTTTATATAAAATACTGGGAAATATCGCATCCTCGTTACAAATGCTACTCACATTGGGGCCGGGGGCCTACTTGAACGGGAGTTTCTCAAACTTGGGATAGCCTTAGGGGGGTTAGGGAGCTTTGTGTGCTACGAATGGATTAAGGGTTTGAGATGCTCCTGCGCAAGATCTCAACTCAAGTGGGGGTATTAGTTAAATTATGAAACTAGAACTACAATTTCTCAGGGACCGTCACAGATTGGGAGCAGCCTTCAATCTGTAGGATTTGTCGTGCGTGACCATAAAGCCTATACCGCAAACGGGCAGTTCTCAAAATTATGGGCACCTTTTGGTTATAGATTATACTACGGCACCTAATATTTAGGGGTGCCCAACAGGGGCCCTAACAAGGGGAACGTAGATGGGAGGTCAAAGATGCACGTCAACAGTGGTGGCACCATCATCTGCTCCATCCATTACTCTAAGGCCCCTAACAAAAACCAATGTAGGAACTATCTATAGACCGCAGGCACCAGTGTAGGCTTTATTTAGAGACTTTCAGCCTCAGGTCAGGACAGGGGCACACCCACCTCGTTTGGAAAAGAACTCTTGGGGCAACTTGCCAAAGACAGTTGTCTTGACCCGGACATTCCCAACCTAACCCTAAACCGTAGAGAGCAGGACTTCGCACATATAAGCTGTGTACAACCCCTCTGTGACCCCTGCATAACCACTATAAAGCCCCTACAAACCCTTGTAGAACCCTATCAGGCCTATCTGGCTACAAGGTGAAGGAGCTTACTTGGAGATTCACGCGGATTTATTGCTGTCAACTAAGGTGGAGACACTAAACTTTTAGGTGCCAAGCCGTTGTTACAGATACTTTGTCTGGGTTGCTGTTATCAAGTTACCATAAGATGGGTATATGGCAAATAATAGGGTTTTCTTATTATAGCAACTTACTTTACGTTTCTTAACAGCAACCCAGCTGCTTCCTGTAGGATTCTAGGTAGATCTTTGTGTCTTTTGTCTCATCAACATGCGGTCTAGGTCCTGTCCTGCAGCCTGCAGCACGAAAAATAGGACCTTAAGGTTTCTCTACCTTCAGGGTCCAAGCACCCGCTACTTGAACGTTTGGGTGTGAGGTACCAGTGATGTAGCACGGGTTTTTGGACAGCATATGACTTTTAGGTTGCTCACGTGGACGCTCAGCCTAGTGGTGCTTAAGAGCAAATCCCCCAATCTCCGTACAATTTCTACATATACCCCAATTGTTTTCCCTTTATTCGCACCCTCGCTCCTCTTTAAGCACCAGCCATGTGCACCCCAAACCCCAGATACTCATTCACAGTAAGCCTTTCGGATAGACTATAGCTATGCAAGGATTGCAGGTACAATGGGGATACGATCACTTCTTATTTTGTGCGAAATTACAACAGCTCCTGAACCTAAGGTCAAGCGTTTGTCGTGCCATCTGCTATGTTAGAAACCACTACTTGGGTTGAGATCTGGTGAGGTCGTTGCGATTCGCCCAGTTGCATCTACACTCAGCCTAAACCCCAGACCAACTCCTAAACCCTAAACCCCAAACCAACCCTAAACCCAGGCTTTAAGGTTTAGAACGGCATGCTTTTGCCCAGCATCTTGCTCTTGAGGTAGGTGTCCGTGATATTTGCACCCCAGCAAGACAATCCACCTGGGCTGCTATTACCATCACTGGGTTTACGTTTTTTTTTTGCGGACCTTTTTCCAGCTGCAAAAGGTAACTGGGGGCTTAGGGTTCAGGGATTAGGGTTGGGAGTTTAGGGTTCACCAGTACTCCCACTATGACGAATACTATTACTCTGACTATTGCTACAAAAAAAAGCAACGTACTCCTATTACTAGTGCGGCTGATGCTAGTCATTCGTGAAACTGTACGTACAGCTACTATTACTATTCCCTACGGGTCCAGGTACCTAACAATCATATAGTTACCCAAAACCTGTACTATGATTACTTTTAACCAAAACACCCAAAATCCAAGTGCCTAGTTATTTGGTACTTGGACCCTTAGGGATTACTATCCGGTGTGTCTTCAGATATGTCGGATTGCCCCATCCCGCCCCACAATGTCGCCGTGCAACCTTCACTACTTGCCTCTGTTCCTTTACTTGCCTGGAACTCCTGGTAGAAATTAGAATTTCAGCTGCTTTTTGAGGGTCATAGATAACAGAAATTGACCATTATTTTCAGGGAGCTTGCAGGAAACGTATGCTTTGGAACAATGGATTTCAGGGTTCGGAGCCCCTTTCGTAGCCCATGGGGCCTGTTCAGGTTGTAATAAAGAGCGAGTACAGGCAAAAAATGCTTCCACCCCAGCGCCCACAACATCTGCTTGCGTTTTAATATAAGGTTTTGGAACATGTTACCACAATACTTGGGCCTATAATATGCTGACTCCATCAGAAGCTTGCACGAAGTAAATCTTGGTTACTGCAGAGAAGCGACTGGGGATACTGCCCCGCAAACATCAAAATGCAAAGCGTATCCCTGCAACCCTAAATTGCATGCCCTGAACACCCTGAACCTCACAAGTCCCGGACAGGCAGCCAAGGACCTTGACCAGGGAACCTCCAATCCTCAACCCGTGGTCCCTGTACAGCCCTGCTCGGTCATGTAGTGGTAGCCTCCAACAGTGCCGCGGCTGACATCGTCCCAAGAAACCACCTCGCCAAGAGATGCATGTAGGACCCCTTTACGCCCCAACTAGATACTTTCTACCTGAAACAACCCAACAAACAGATTAATGGCCTTTTGTTTTCTTTTGGAGGTTTTGGGCCATTGTTTTACCTACTGCTTCGGGCTCAGGTAGGTACTTGACCAGAGGAATCAGATGTGAGCCAGAGGGTCCATGTACCCAATAAGTAGGTACTCGGGATTTGGGTAATAGTAATTATAGTACAGGTTTTGGGTAAGTATATGATTATTAGGTACTTGGACCCTTAGGGTGAGCAAGGTTATGATTTTGTCGCCCGGTCTGGAAGAGCTTTCGGGCGAAAGCGCTTAACTCTTGATGGGCTCGGTCCTCTCTATAGACAGGTAGACAAACCTAAACCCTAAACCCTAAAACCCTAACTCCCTGTATCCCTAAACCCTAAATCCCTAAATCCCTAAATCCCTAAACCCCTAAACCCCTAAACCCCTAAAACCTTGGGGCCGAAGGATCCGGACCAATTCTTTGCTTGTGCGGCTCAGGGAACCCAGACCCAGGTACGCTGCATCGAGAGCAAAATGCATGCGGAAACCGACCGTGAGCCGATACTGCCCCAAGCCCAAGAGACCTAAACCTCTAGGCCCCCGGTATATATTGGGGTTATATAGGGGTTATATAGGGATAATGGAAAATGGAAACTACCATCTAGGGTTTAGGGTTTATAGTCCCCCTTAACTAGATAGAATATGGGGCATGTGGGGATCTTACTATAAATATCTCCTAAGCCGTATTCTGTCTACTTAAGGGGGAGTATAAACATAACTGCAAGAAATGGCACAAATGGACTGTGTTGGGGACAGGCACTGCTATGCAAGAAATACAAAGATGGTTGCAGCAGCTACTTCGGGAGCGCCCAGTTCAGTCTGAAGCTGCAGGCAGCTTTAGGTGCAAAGCGCCTGAGAGTATAACAGGGAGACGGAAACATTTGGGGGTTTCCCAAAATTAGGGGTACCATTTTGGGGGTCCTAATACTAAGGACCATAGTATATTGGGGTCTATATTGGGGTCCCCTTATTCTGGGAAACTACCATTTAAAACATCGTACAAACTTTCGGACTTTACACTCGCCCCATATGATCAGTACAATAGCCTTCTAATCGCCGATATTCCGTCTACTCCCCCCGTAGAAGCCCATAGATCCCGACATCCCTGCAGTGCAGAGCCTACACAAGGGGCTCCCAAAGTTGAGGCAAAATCCACATCCGACCCTGCACCATAAGTCCCACGCGGGGATCAGGGCTCGCCAACTCCTCAACATCGGCTAAGGGCTGGTAGTGTCAGTTTGAAAGTTTGGGTGGTAATGGCTTCAACCCTAAACAATTTATGGTTCAAGCCATTATCCATCTGAGCTTTCAAACTGACACTACCAGCCCTTACCCGGTGACTCTAATAAGTCTATAGACAATGCCCTAAACCCAAACCCTGAACTGCCAGAACCCTAAACCTTGGGTACTGCCCCCCCCCCCAGTAACAGTCTATATTAGGGGTCCTATTATTAAGGGCTATATATAACCATATTGTAAATGTTATCCAACTGCTAGTGAGGGGGGCAGTACCCAACCTAAACCCCAAACCCTAAACCCTAAACCGTAAACCCTAAACCCCAAACCCTAAACCCAAACCCTCGTGCGTTAGGCCTCGCCTTGCAGCTGTAGGTGGCGTAATGGCCACCTTTGGCCCGGCAGGCCTGATTGATTGCCTGGACATACCCCAAGGGTTTAGGGTTTAGGGAAACCCTAGGCCCTAAACCCTAAACCCCAAGGGTCCATGTGAGCCATAGTCTAAATAAACTCCTGGTATCCCCCTTAAGAACCCCTACAATAGAATCCCCTCCACAACCCCCTTTAAGGAGTTTAAACTGTAGGACATGTGGGTATGTAGACCATCTTGAGTAGATAGAATATGGCTTTGGGCATATTATGAAAAGATCCCCATATACCCCATATTCTATCTACTTAAGGGGAGCTGTAGACCCTAAAACCTAAGCCCGAATCCCTCAATAACAATTCCTAAACCTTAAGCCTGCAACCCTGAACCCGAAACCCCAGACCCCGAAACCCAATGTAGTAAAAGATAGGGCCCACAGGAGTGCAAGGTGTCGGGTTTAGGGTTGCAGGCTTGGAATTGGGGTTTGGGGTTTAGGGATTAGGCTTTAGGAATTAGGGTTTAAGGATTGGGTTTTAGGTATTAGATGTTAGGGATTGGGGTTTAGGGATTAGGGTCTAGGGATTGGGGTTGGGGTTAAGGGATCAATGTTTAGGGCCGGTACATGGGCCGTCACTAATGGGGTTGTAAGTCGTCATATTTACAAGGACCGTACTTCTGTAAGAACTAGAAGTCTTCTAACCAAACTCTATAAATACCCGAAAGCCTCAATGTACGTCTAAGGATAGGCAGTTATAGGGATTGTTCACAACTCCTGTGTATTGGAGGCTGAAGGTTAATGGGCTACTCCATAGGGTCGAGGTTTCATAGTTTCCTAGTTGTTTAAGTCTAGGGTTAGTGGCTGAAAGAATGAACGTTGTGCAGCTTGAGATCTCCGAGGACTGAGGCGGCCCTAAAGCCAAAAACCTACACCCCTGAACCCTAAACCTTTCCACCCTGAACCCTAAAGCCCTGAGCCCTAAACCCTGAACCCTAGACCCAAAACAAGCCCCAACTCTAGACCCTAAACCGTGAGAAAGAATAATGGCTAGGGGAGATTTGTAGGGATAAAGCCAGGCCCAGACCGTGTATTTTAGGTTCATAAGGTATTACCTTAATCTCAGAAGTATGCAGAATAATGGCCTTTTGGTCTATTTTTAAGGGGTTTGTGCTATTATGGTTTAGGATGGTTTAGGTATAGGGTAGATGGACTGGCCTTTGACGGACACCAGGATCTAAAACTCACGCATGTCCGTGAGGGGACTGCTCAGATCTCTCAACCGGCACACTCTCTGTGCCTGCATGGTGGCATCGACAGAAGCCATGACGAGACGTGCGCGAGATGAAAGCCTAAGGCCCTAGTATGCTTGAGCAGGTTGATTAGCTGCATGGACACACGGAGATGCCAGCAAGTCAGTATTTTCCTGAAAACAACTGCTAGTGGGATGCTATGAAAAATCATGATCATACCGTCCAGATTGGATTTAATGTAACCAACAAGGATGTCCAGCAACTAGTCAAAATATTCCGGAAAGTCTTGTCTTAGTCACGTAAGACTATCCAAGGCAGTGAAATTTCAGACAAACGCTCTTGCCTTAAGAAAAGATAGGTGATTGCCAAGTTGAATCCTTCGGAGTTATGACTGACCTGGACCCGACAGAATCTACCTTCTTGCGTTGTGTCCTTCATATTTGTGGCATGTATCCCTAGAACTACAGCTTCCGCAGGTCCAGGCTGGTAAATTAACAAGTGATGGTTTCCTTGGCGCCGGGAAGTGGCTCTCAAGTCACAACCTCTCAAGTGAAAGCTCCATTTCGTGGCAGGTCACCCCTGCAAAGAAGCAGAAACTCTCGTGGCTTGCATCCTCATGGGAATGTTGGTCTTCTAAGAAGTCCCAACGGACGAGAAAGTGTAAGAACCTCTAACGTTGCAGAGCTGTTAAGCTGTAGAATAAAAACTCTCCACCCTGTCTCTGTCTGCAGAGATGTCACTCAACATGTTGTTACTGTGAAGGATTTTCCGCTAAACCCTACCGCCTGAACCCTAAACCCTACAAAGGGCAGTAAAAAGATCCAAGCGCCATGCTGCGTCAGCTCATTTTAGCTCGGTATGCGCCGGCGAGCATGCGGACGGAGGCAGGTAGGAACATGACGGTAATGTACGTATACCTGTCACCCTATTACTAACTTTTGTTACGGCCCATACCTACAAATCTAAGGGGGGGGGTTCTGCGAAATTGTACGTAACTGGAGTGACAGGTACGCCAAAGTCGTTTAGTTCGTCCACTCCTAAGATCACGCCTTCGTGGTCGCGATACTCTACAGATGTTTCTGCATGTCGAGGGAACCTCCTTAATTTAATGACGGGACCATGGGTGCTGTGCATACTGCACACAGACATAAGCACTTTGAGAACCACTAAGCTGCAATAATGCAGAATGAGACCTGAAAGTGCCAAAATGTGCCAAACCTACATCCCATTCTAGAAACCTCTGAAAGCGGCGTTCATTGCCACTCCCTACTAGTTATGTCTAGGAGTAAGATACTTCATACTATGGTCCCGAGTCACCAACACGAGGGCCCAAGTAGCTAAGAAGCATATACCTCCCCCAAACTGGGTTGCTGATAAGAAGCTTCAATCAAGTTACCACATCATGGGTATACAGTAAATTATACGGTTTCCTTATCATAATAATTCAGCTTAATTTGCTTAGCAGCAATCTAGCAAAGTGTATCACAATTCCTGGTGCCAAACTCAGAAGTACCCACTGACTGAATATTTGGACACTTAAAGCCACCTTATGATACCGAAGCCAGTTCAAATCGTGGCGTCATCCTACCCAGGAAAAATCCCCAGCGACCAGACGGCCCACTGCCAGTGGCATGGCTCTGTGCATTCCGGGTTTGTATTGTTTATTGCGAAAACGATCATCTATTATCAGGATTGGAGACAAAATATGACCAGGAAAACGATGCGAGCACATGTATGCTGAAAGTTCACCATAAAGTGTCCATTGGCGTTCATCACATCATAAATGCACACAAAGGATACAACCCTAAACCCGCAAAACCCAAAACCCTACACAACTTCAGGGGGCTTCCTTTTTGTGGTCCCCATAGAACCCCACCTGCAGAACCTTGAGGCAAAGGATCTGAGATGTAGATTGTAAAAAGGGAGAGGTGGTAATACTAGTCGTAACAGCAATGACAATAGCAATAGTAATAGGATTTGGGGTTTAGGATTTAGGTATAGGGATAGCAGTTATAATGGTAGTTGTAGCAATAATAACGGAACATAGAATACATTATCGCAAAAAAAAAAAAAAAGACAATCACGGATGTGTGTTTAGGCATGGGCGCTCCTTGAGGACAGCCCAGACCATCAGCCTCGCTAGAGATCCTGGCTTGCGCATACTTCAGGCCAGGATCCAAAGGCTCAGTATGCTTGCATGCCTGCAAAAGTAAGGTACCTGGCAGAGCTCTCTGTAAACTCTATGCGTAGAATATGCAGCCTCCAGTAAAGCAAGACTCTCGGGGGCCCTGGTCGCAAGGCCTGTGTCCAATTCCATACTCATGGAGGGCTTTTGCATTAAGCTGAGCATTGGCCAGCACTGAGGCCTCGTATATTCTCTGAAGTATCACTTCACTGACTCTAAAGTGGACACCAGAATTTGGGATGTTTGCAACAAGATGCAATCATACTGCCCCATGAGGACCTTCAGAAACCCACATCTTCCACGTAAGTTGTAGCATGAGGATATGTACTATCCCTCCTTGAGGATCGCCTCTACCCCCACTGACTGGGGTTTAGGGTTCAGGGTTCCCAAACCCCCAATAAAGCCTGATGAGGGGATCACTAGAAGGCGGGGTGTCCCGCAGGGTGGGGAAGGGTTTAGGGTTTACCGTTTAGGGTTTAAGGTTCAAGGTTTGGGGTTTAGGGTTTAGTAAATCTTCCCATGATTATAGGTTTCCTTGCGCTTGCAGGCCTAACTACTAAAAGTTCAGAAGCTTTCCCTAAACCCTAAACCCTAAAGCCCTAAACCCTAATAAGAGTAAGTTTGGGAAGTTCTTAAACTACGAAGCACGTAGCAGAGGGAAGAACAAACATGAAAGAACATCGGGATTGTGAGATGGACTTTGGTTTAGCTGCTTGGTAGGCATGTTACCAGAGTCTAGTGCGATTAAAGGGCGTTCAGGGTTCAGGTTTTAGGGGGCGTTTGGAGTTTAGGTGCTAGATGGGCATCTTACAAACGACAAGCCTCATATATGTGAAGTATCACAAGGGACTAGGGGAGCAGACCTGCTTCTAAGTTAGTTTTCCTCCAGCTAGCCTTAACCTGTGGAGATTTGTGCTCAAATATACGCGGCGGCAGAAGTAGGAGGACTGAGCTTACAACCGAAACTTGGGCACTTCATGAACCTCCCGTACTGTAAATTTAAACCAGTAAAAGTGCAAGACCTCCAGAGCACTGAAATGCAAGGTTGAATTCTCGCCGCAGGCCAGAAGCACGTTAGGGATTGCGGTCTGGAGTGTTAGCGTGTAGCTCTTGTTCCTAAGCCCTTAACGCTAAACTCTAAACCCTAAGCCCTTAATCTTAGGTTCTTGTTGTTCAGGATGGTTAAGTCAAGGGAGTCTTTTAGCGTAGCCCTCGTGTACATGGTAGTTTCCCTAAATTAGGGTTTAGGGTTTAGGGAAGTTATTATGGGGACCCCCCCAAAGTGATACCCCTAATGTTGGGAAACCCCCACATCCCATGTCAAGAGACCAGGAGCTTTCATACTACAAGCTTAGGATTCAGCGTCTAGACGCTAGACCTCTCTGGCATTTGGCTCGTCTAAGCAGGCAATTTCCGAAGGTGGTTCCCTGTCTATACACCCCCAAAAATAATAAGCACTCTCCTACAAAATCTAAAACTTTTGTCAACCACTACTCGTTGAATTCTATGATTTAAAGGGACCCTCAAAAGCCTGAGGGGTAGATGGGCCTGACAAAGCGATTCAGAAGGCCCCCTGTGAGGACTCTAGCGTTTAGGGCTTTAGGTTTAGGGTGATAGGTTTGAAGCACTCCTAGGGTTCGTAGTCCCCCTGACCCTGCCGTTGCTAATCCTGGAGTTTAAGCCCCAGTTACAGAGATGGCTGACTTCAAGAACAAGGACTTTTAACCCTAAACCCTAAATGGGATGGAGGAGATCACTAGGAAATTCTTAAGACCCCCCCTCCTTGCAGAGTCTGGTGGGATAGCTTTCCGAGGATCCCAGATGAGCTATAGTCTACACTCCCAGTATCCCCCTTAACAATGGAGTATCAAATGGAAAAGACAATGGACAACAAAATGAAAACTGGGATTATGATTATAAGGGTTATATTCTAAACTCCTAGTATCCCCCTTAATAACCCTATAGTAGTCCCCTACATAATCCCCTATATAACCTAACCACCTTTAAGGAGTTTTGACTATAGCTCAGATGTCTTCTGACAGGGCCATTCCGCATTTGCCTTTAGTGGCTGCTCTGTAGCCGCCACCACGAGGAGCTGGGCAAGCCCCCTTTGGTGATGCTCTCACACGTGACTTTCCGGACATGCAGGCATCTGGTTCATTCTTGCGGTATAACAATAACAGCTGTTCTGACTTCATGTTCACTACCGCCATTGAGTCTAGTTGTTTTTAGCCGTATGCATATCCATATGTTTGAAGCTTGGGGCCGCTTAAGATTTGACATCTCAGGGTTGTAGAGCTTTGGGAATTCCATTTTCGAGCTTTTTGAGCAGATGATGTTCCTGCGCTTTGCGACTTCCATCTTAAGAGCTGCAAGGTGAATGTACCTTACAGCATCACTACATGACCCTTATCACTTACGTACACCATTTTCCAGGTAGGGGTAAATAATTAGAACAAGGTTTTAGGGCACATTGTGTTAGTACAAGGATTGCTGCTCAATCGCATTGGCAATAATCCAGGCTTCTACCTTATAATCTCCATTGTGAACCCTTACTTGTTCGTTTCGATTTGGGTCTCCATTAGTATCACTCCTCAATCTTCCACATCGGCGGTTTCGGGGAAGCATCTGATTGTCTCAATTGCTGCTGAAGGGGGAGTGGGGGAGTGAGTATATATAGGGACTATCATGGGGATATATGGGGGAGTAATATATATATATATACATGTGTATGTATTTATGGGGATTATTATGAGGATCCACTTCCCCACCCTCAATTCAGCACCAGTAAGTGAACCCCAAACATGCTCACGGAGCCTTATCATGAAGTGTTTCGCCACAAGTCCAAAACCAAACGCGTATGTACAAGCCAACGAAGCGCCGGCGGGGCGTGTGTCGTGCTCAAGTCGCCTGTGCAAAAAGGGTATGGGGTCAGGTCTTGATGCATTTTTTGGGCGAGCGGCAGCTTAGGGTGCCGAACTTCCCTTTGAGTGGCAGTCTACCTGCAGGAGGGGAGGCTTCAGGGCAAAAGTACTCCAACGTGACATGGGGGGGGGGGGCGTTCCAGAGCTGCTCAGCATCATGGACGTGAGCTTTGGATATTTGGTGTTCATGAACAAGGATTTTCTCAATTTCAGCAAAAGGTGCCTTTTGGGATCCCTTGTTGAAGATTCTGGGATCACCAGGGGACTATGGGGTCCATAACCGAGGTGATCTGGTAATCCTCATATAAGAAGGGTGGTCAACCAATACCCCACTTCACTATGAAAGGGACATCTATTTTTCGGAAAGCCGAATCTCAATGCATCACTAGATGATCCCAAGTTTCATGTCATGATCATTTTCTCATCCATTGCTGTCTCCATATTGGGATAATGGATCCCCACATTGAATAACTTTATATAACCCCAACATGTGCCAACAGCTGGAGTGCCTCTGCACCTTGCGTACCATTCTCCAAACTCTGAACTCAGAACGCAATCTAATCACTTTCCTGCACAGCAACCCAACACTCACGGGTTAGTAATGACTCAGTAGTGACATTTCCCATCATAAGTACAGTCGGGGTAAATGTTATAGAAGGATGGGTACATTTTTCATGGGGATTGAACTGCAAACGCTTACGCTTCTTCGGAATTCTTTCAGATGCACGAATCTAAACGCAGCTGACCGGAGGCTTCGGGCTCGATCTCCGGGCACAGAAAGTGCTTCAGAAGACATCTCCAAACTACAACATGTAGGCTCCAAATCCAGAAGCAGCTTGTTTTTAAAGCTTTCGCTCGCCTCATCGCACTCCAGCTGGTCGTTATATATCATGAATAGGTGGGATCTCAATGTAGACCCCCAAATACCACAGTCCTCATTGAGCGGACCCCATGAAGCACCCCTCATTTCGGGCCCAGTCTACATTGGCCCCTATAGAGACCCTTTGCTTTACCTCTTCCCCTCGCCTCATCGCCCTCCAGCTACATTGGCAGCTCGTCATCATCATCGAAATCGTTGCCCGAATAATCGCTGCCTTCGGCTGTCGGGTAGTCGGTGCTTGAGATTTCGGGATTGGGAAAAATTCAAAATCCTTTCTCCGGGGTCCCCATACGAAGGATTAAATTACTTTGGGTGTATATTAGGGGAAACCCCGCGTTTTTTGGAAATACCCGCTTGGAGTTAAGCGTCAGCTTGTTTGCCTCACAAAAACTCACACAATGGTTGCACCTGCATTGCATACTACCAGACAAGATTCACAGCAAATAACGTTAGGTGTTGAAATGCTGGCTTTGGGATATCATATGAAAACTTTGGAGGAGTGCTCATGCTGTTAGACACTAAACCCTGAACCCTAAACCCTAAATCCTAAACCGCACTGTTATTCAGGTTTGGGCTACCTCTGCCACAGCCTTCATGACGGAAAGGCCTCACCTCGGAAGGCCCCAATTTCACGTAATCCACTGCCCCCCAAAAAGATGCACCCCCATGCCTCCGATTATAGCACCATTCTGCAACACAGGGGGCTCGTCCATTATGTTATAAGCCTTGGAGGGAATATTTGACTTATATTCGATATCAGGGGGTGGGGGGTTGTGCAATAAAGGGTACACAGATAGGAGACGAGGGTGGTGCTCGGTAAACTGCAATACTGCTACAAACGGATATCAGCGAAACCTTTGGCAACCTGACCCAACACTTGAAACCACAAAGGCAACTCTAAACACACTGCGGAAGCCTGAGCACACCCAGAGGCTTCTCTGAGGTTTCCTATGGAACCTTGTCAAGACAAAGGAACCCCTAAACCCTAAATTTAGGGTGTAGGGTTCACGGGTTAAGCCGACCCAGTGTAGGTATTATTTGTATACTTGGATTTGCACACGTCGTAAACCAGCATACTGAAGCCCTTTCTGGGCGTTCCAATGGTCCAATAGCTGCTAGGAGACGAGACCTCGCGAAAAAGGTTGAGAGGTTTGGGGTCTAGGGGATTTAGGGCCCTAAACCCTGAAACCCTGCGCCGGTAAACTCGGCCCAGCCTAGCTTCATTTTGTTTTGTTTGGAAGCCATAAGCCTACTGCAGGGTCTTAATTGATTACCTATATCAGCTGCAGGTCTATTTGAAGCAACCTTTACCATAATTAATCAGGTAATCTAGGGCCATAATTTTTGCAATCATCCCCATACCACACCCCCTTATGACCCAAGTTGCCATATAATTTACCATTTTCTTGATTTCCCATTATTGGATGTGTCCCTGCACCTAGACCTTGGCTTAGGAGTTGCACGCATCCCCACCTACCCAGACCCCTGGGCGGATCTAGAAAGTAGATCCCCCTTTAAGGGTTCCTAGGAATTACCCAATAGTAGTATAGGGTACCCTTAAGGGGGTTCTACTTTCTAGATCCTCCCAGGGGTCTGGGTAGAATTAGCTGCCATCCGGGCCCTAGACGTTACGCACGCGCCCAAGCACAACGGTCAGAGCTAATCACACCACCCTAAACCCTAACCTTGACCGCTAGTGACTACAATAAGGAGGATTACAAGACCAGTGGAGCAATCAACATCTCAGCCAATTCCAGGGAGACCATCCCCGTTCTCAAGTTTAACCCCTCACACCCATGGACACATGGACCCTATACATATATATATATATATCTCTCCCTATATAACCCCTATACCCCCCCTTTAAAGCTACCCCTAATTTTAGGAAACCCCTACATCGCTGAAGCAGGCGCCGTCTTCGTCGTGGGTCAGCGGCACGCTGGCCTTGCATGTCACGCATTTCATTTTGCAGTTTTGAGGGTTTAGGGTTTTAGGGTTTAAGGTTTAGGGTTTTGGGGTTTAGGGTTTTAGGGTTTAGGGTTCAGGGTTTTAGGATTCAGGCTATGACGTCACTTTACTGTTGTTTGGCGGTTAAGCAGGAGTGGAGAGTGGATTGCTACACGTATCTACACCCTAAGCCCATATGATTCTCCCCCCAAAAAATCTGGCAGTACCTGTATTCCCCGCCCAAACTCCTAAGACTAGTATATCCTAGGAACATAGCCCCACCTGTGTTCTCTTCACGATGCATGGGTTTGGGGATCTCTTGCCGCATTTGAAGGTCTTTGGTTTTAGGGCGTGGCTTGTGCTTGAGTCAAACTTATACCAATGGGCAGCTGTGATCATTCCCTAAACCCTACCTAAACCCCCCAAAGTAGGTAGAATAATGGCCCAAAACCCCCAAATATAGCCCAAAAGGCCATTATTCTACATACTTTGGGGGTCCAGGTAAACCCTAAAGTCATCATGGTCCTTTCTGGGGAGCTCAGCTCTAACTGATACTTGTCTTGATGCGGCTAGATGTTTGGGACGCAAATTCGAACGGAGACCCTACCTGGACCCCAAAAGTAGGTAAAATAGTAGCCCAACACCCCCAAAAGCAGCCCAAAAAGCCATTATTCTACATACTTTTGGGGTGCAGGTAATTCTGACAGCCAACCAAAGTGTTTGTTTCTTAGAGCCTGAGGGTGCCGGAGGCCCCGAGTATTGGCCCTTGATCCTGACATACACGACATACGTACACAAATCCGTCAGGCCTCCAAAATGCAAAGGGCCCACATTACAACCTATACTTCAGAACCTTACAAGAATGTGAAAGCATTTTGCTTAGGGGGTTTGGAGATGTTCCCCTGAGGGTCCGAGCACGCGATCATCATATTCTTTGTAGAAACCTGTCCTACAATATTAATAGCGGAATCCCACGTACCCGGTTACAGCAGTGGGTACATGCATCCTTAGAGTTGCGATACCAGAAGTGGGGGCTACTCAAGCTTTTGCTGGCTGGCCGAACTGCAACCAGCACCGACTATGGGACCGGTGGTTTGTAGGGAATAAGGGAATGTGTTATGTAGGGATTATGTAGGGATTACATTCCACCTGTTAGCCCTGCACCCTAAACCCTATAAATATTACAGTCGCTTCCATGTTCTTTCTATTGCCCTATGTACCCCTCCATTGCTATTGGGGGGATATGAGTGAGGGGTTTCTATTAGCCGGAGCTCGAAGTCTTAACTTGCGAGCCGCAGTCCAACTGAAGATGCGAACCGAGACGTTACAAGTGCCCATGAATAGGGTTTGGGGATCTACATAGATCCGAAACTAGGGCCAGGTAGTTGAAGGGGCAGGGAAGCCTCAATCCCTTCCACAATAAACCCCCACACCCCTATTTAAACATCATTCTCCCTCATATGTGATGGTATTATATTGGGATGATATGAGGGGGCGTTGGTGGGTTTAGTACTAGAAGGGCCCTAAACCCTAAACCCTAAACCCATTAAACCTCAAAGCCTGAACTGACTCTTTGCGCCTTTGCAGCAGGAGTTAGACCTTGGGGAATTTTAAGGCTGGAGAGGGGGCTTTCCAAGCATTTAACAAGAGTTGTAGGGCTTGGGGATTAGGGTTTAGGGTTCAGGGTTTAGGGTTTAGGATTTAGGGTTCAGGGTTTAGGATTTAGGGTTTAGGGGAATAAGGGAAAAACAGATGGCCTAGACCCTCCTCCTACCTTCTATTAGGGCTTAAGTACCCACTATTAGGGACCATATATCCCCAATTAAGGGTACAAGGAAGGTCCTGGAAGAGAGTTTTGGGTTTAGCCTTTAGGGGGTTCCATGCATTTTATGAGATGACAAACTTGTTTTCTCTGTGAGAATGACTACTGCTCAGGCCCTGCATATCGGCTGCATTCCAGCAGTTTAAGGAGAATCCTTCCCCAAAATATCGATTATACGAGAAGTACTACTGCTCAAGTCCCACGGAGGCGGATTCATTTTGTACAGGGCCATGCAGCATGCCAGCCAGTGGTGCTGCTTGAAAACTTTTATGAATGTAATTCTTTCTGATACCGCTACTGCCAGCATGACCAGTACCTTTGAAATTAGTCATAATCTTGGCCGCTAGCATGGAAACTGAAACCCATTTCGGGATTACACAGGTTAGTGACTTCCTGAGACATTCAACAAAACGACTTCTTGACACTTGCGGCGCCACAGCCACGTGCCGTAAATGACTGGCTTCCCTTCTTGCGGTTTCACAGTCAAGGCATGAAGTTAAGGCACGAGCGCAGCCGACCCCACCCTTATGCCTGGAACCAGGCGGTGGCGAAAGCATGTTTTGCCCCCCACCCAGTGCCCAAAATGCCAATACTTCCGCGAGTTCTGCACTACCATTACTCGTGCCGAAGTCCCACGTACCCATTCATTGGATACGCGGATGCGTCGTGTCCCTAATTCCCCACGTCGCTGCTAGAAAAGCATGAGCCAAGGCCAGGAAACATGTCCACCTCAGGATTCAAAAAGCCCAACGTAGGTAATATGTCAAGATCGCAGGGCTGAAAATAGCTGCAGTCCCTTTTCAGTAGATAGAATATGGGGTATAGGGGAATCTTATTATGATATACCCAAAGCCATATTCTATCTACTTAAGGGGGATTATATGACTTTCTAGACAAAATGCCTGGTAGCACAACGCCCAAAGCCCGAAAACCCTAAACCCTAAACTAAAGCCAAAAACCTTGCGGATCATTCTCCAGAGGTTTGTACGCTAGCCTTTTCGATGATGCCTCCTTGAATGACATTTTGGCTGGTTTAGGGTTTCGGGTTTGGGCTATGAACCTACCAGCCAAAAGTTGGGCGGTGTCCGTATGGCGTCGCATTTTCATTCTCACCAACAGGCACCCCGCATGCAGGCATCTCAAAGCTAGAGGGGCCCAAAAGCCCAGGGTTTAGGATTCAGGCTTCCCGCCCGGCAGACATTAAATGAGAACCCACTAAACTCTGTCTATCCCAACAAGTCTCTCCCCCCCTTACCAATAGCTAAATATTTAAAGAAGGACCGTTAAAAGACATGTCGAAACCACCGGATATCCTAAACCCAGGCTCGCCATGTTCAAAGTCTAGAATAACCTCTGCAGGTTAGTAGAGATTGTAGAAGAGGAAGCCTATGGCGGTCCGTGTCTAGCCGGCATTATAAGCCCCATATGCCAGCCCTTCACTACTTCCCAAAACCCAAAACCCTAAACCCAAACCCTAAACCCAAAACCATAAACCCAGACCCCTAAACCCTAAACCCTAAACCCTAAACCCTAAACCCTAAACGCAAAATCCTAAACCCAAAGCAGTTGGGTGGATATCCTGCTCAGCTTCGAACCCGGCTGCGATTTTGCGCCAGGTCCCAGGGGCCTGTCTGTCCCTAAGTCCCTACCTGGACCCCAACAGAACTTTTGCGCTTAAAATTCAGGGGTTAGTACCTGGATCTTCAAAGTACTAGCCTTTTGGGCTAGGTTTAGGGGTTTTGGGCCATTATTCTACCTACCTTGGGTGTTTAGGTAAGGGTTTCTCGGCACTAGGGTGCCGTTGGCGTAGGATTGGTGATTGAGGAGGCGTGTACGTCATACTGCTGAAGGTCTCCTCTCGTGAATCTCTGAAGATAATGTTGGAAAGCTCTCCCAATGAATGCCAAGTAGTGCAAGGTTGTGTACTTGTCAGCTAGCCAATATTTCCTTGTATGGGATTTCAGGAAAGTTGAGCGCCCTATGCACTCCCTGAGATCATGTCATCCCTGTGAAGCAGAATATAAAAGTAGGGACCTACAAACAGCAAAAACAAGGGACCTCTAGTTGCGTGATTTTGCCTCATGGGGAGGCTACAGCGCTTCTCAGGATTTTTAACATCTCACAAGGCCTCATCGAGCTCCATGAGATGCTGGCAGTTTCAGGCTCTGGAGAGTTCGCTTTGGCCCAGATGAACCTTTTGCTGAACCAAGTCAGATTTCTTTCTGAATGACATCTAAATCGAGATCTTAAAAATCCAACTAGAAACTACAACTGGACTCTGGGCTTCTTGGCAGAGAATGGAGCCTTACATCTCTGTAAGTGTTCTGAGCGCTAAACAATGCTGCAACATCACACAGGGTCTGGGGCTTGCGATGCTCACTTGAGAAAGAAGGCAAAGGAGTTGTTCAGCTTGAAACCATAACGTATGGCAACAACAGCTCCCAGTGACCTCTAGTGGTGTAGGCCGTCACAAGCGTCGGCAGCATCTCCACAAGCAAGCTTGATAACCAGAACCCCAAGACTTCGACATGGGCGCCTCGTCAACGACCCAGTCGAACTGCCTGCAACAGCTTCGAAGCGTGATTCTACAAAGAAGCAGCTATAAGATTCCAACGGCATCATTCTGTATTCGGGGTTTTAGATCTTATGGGTGCTGTAGCCCCTGAAACTGCTTATGGATAACAAATATGGGAAACTGACAACCATCCCAGTTCGCCACCGTATGCATTAATTCTCCTTTCATCCCAAGGATTTCTAGGGCAGACCTCGCAAAAAGTCTTGCGGAATTCGGATGGGGCACTTTTCAAAAAATAGGAGTCTAGGCAGTCTAGGGTTCACCTAGACCCTCCATTGTAATACCCGTTGTGGCCTGATACATGTCAAAGCACAAAGAAATGCGAACAGTGACTACATAGGAGGGATCACGTAGGATTTTAAGTTTGGTGTTCTGGGTTTTGGGGTTGGCTCTTGATGTTTTACGATTTAGGGAATTTAGATTCAAGGTCTGTCGATTAAGGGTCTTTGAAAGGGCTACTTGGAGTGTCCCAGCTGGTCAAGATCCCGGAGCCCTATAAACCGTGAACTAGGGATTGGGTTTAGGCTTCTATCGGGGTTATATGGGGTTTATATGTGGGTTATAGGGCATATAACGGTATATATTACTCCAAGATGGAGAATCGAATGCAACATAAAATGGAAAATGAAATGGAAACTAGGCGTATATGGAGGTTACCTTTGGTTAGTTGGGAATGAGGAGTCGTTTCCATTCTTTTCCCATTTCTTCATTCCCAGTTAACCAAAGGTGAGTGAATCACCAAGCAGCACTAACCTTCGCTTGAACACTAGGGCTTGGGCTATCTTTTGTAGATGGACTTCATGAGAGCTTCTCACAAAAGACCCAAACCCTAAACCCTAAACCCTAGACCCTAAACTGTAAGCCCTAAACCCTAAACCCCTTGTAAACCGGCTTGTAATCCCCATCTAGCCGGAGGGCCAGGACCCCCTGTTCTGAGAAACCATTCTGACAAAACCCTTAGTGCGAAAAAGTAGGTAACCAACAGCCAACAGCCAAACAATCTGTTTCGCGCCTCTGCTTGGGGGCGTCGCTTTGGAGGCCACCTGAAGAGATCGCACTTGCCAGAGATGGAATAGGAGCCTTGTTTACTGGGTTCATGTTGAGGAACTTAAATGAAATTACCATACTGGCTACATATGGGTGGTTGTCAAAATTATGGTCTCTTTTGTGTCCCTATTATAATACCGCACCTATATAGGGCACCCAAAAAGGGACCATAATGTTGACAAACACCCATATACTAAGTAATGTGATTCCCCCATTCTAGAAACTCCATTTTAGTTTCTCTACAACAACCCAATTCAATCCAATTTACGTAAGGGCCTTCCCAGATGAAACGGTTCTTCTTCGCGAGGCTGTACTAACTTGTGGTACCCTAGAGATCCAAGTATACAAATAGTACCTACACTGGGCCTTAAAGTCTGTGAATATTGCTACATTGGGCTACTTGAATCCCTCGGGGTATAAAAAGCCAGACCGCTCAGGCTTGGAAACGTGCGGGGCTTTCCACTGAAACTGTTTAGGTGTACATTATACTGCAATACCGTGGACGTTCACAAGATTCCTGGGGCCATAGAATTCCCGAATAGTCAGGCTTCTACATCCTGAATTTCAGAACCCGAAAACCCTACGCCCTAAATCCCTAACATCCCAAAACTCTAAACCCCAAAAGCCCTGAACCCTGCTTGAAGTACAGGCAGGCCACAGCTGTGGCTCGACGCATCGCCTCTTCAATGTCCTCCACGGCGCGGACTTCTTGAGGATTATAACACGGTCGTCCAAGGTGTAGGGCTTAGCAGGGATTATACAGGAATAAGCAAGGGTGATATAGGAATGTATGGGGACTTTATAGGGATATACTGTGATGGTATAGGACCCGTGGGACAGGTGGCTTTTTGAAGCAAAGGGCGGCGGATTTCAAGGTTTGGGGCCTTAGAAGGTACGTGGCAGGTCGGGCTCAAGCTTTGCGAGTTGAATGTGAAGGTTGTTGAGTTGAAGGGGGTGCATGCCGAGCTAAACAACATGAATCTCAGAGTGCGCATCTGTTCAAGCAATAAAGTCCTCAGTCTTGAGCACTACGGCCAACCCGCATCCTTCCCAGAACCTGAGGCCTTTTGCAGTAGCCCGTGGAGACAGCGGCCCCAATTGTGAGCAAGGTTAAGGGAGCCTCCATGTTACCCAATATTACCCAACAATCGGAGATGTTAGGTAGCATTAGGTAGTCCATGTGACCCATAGTCTAAACTCC
>CAJNIZ010044424.1:0-50232 GCA_905231905.1 Symbiodinium pilosum
ATACGCCCCATAAACCACATGGCAAGCCTCATTATCCCCTTTACTCGTCGTAGTCGTCGTCGTCGTCGTCGTCGTCGTCGTCGTCGTCGTCGTCGTCGTCGTCGTACTACTGAGTAGTGGTTAAGCAGTAAGTAGTAGTTAGGAGTAGTAGTAGTAGCAGCAGTAGTAGTACTAGTAGCAGCCGTAGTAGCAGCCGCAGTAGCACGTAGCAGTGGCAGCAGCAGGACCCAGGAACAGGAGCAGGAAGAGGGAGAGGATTACTAGTAGTTTAAAAATGGTAGTATTATTCGTGATTTATTAAGAGGAATTACTAGGAATATAGTAACGAGTAATACCAAGAACAAGAACAACACCAACAGGAATACTTAGTGATATGGATTCCAGCCTTAAATGGTTTTCCGGAAGCTTGAACTTGTGAGGTGGGAGATCCACTGGCTTCATCCTGCACCGTTACACCCTGTATTAATTAATCCTGTAATGCACCAAACCCCTCGCCTCTGAATGCTCCATCCCAACCTCTTGCAAAACCAAGCCCTGAAATTCCACAACGAAAGCCCAACTAATGTATCTTGCCCTGAAGTCACCCAACCTTTACTGTTTCACGTTGCCTAGCTAGACCCCAAACAAAAGACCGCCCAGCTGCTTGACCTTTCTGTAGCAATTTCACAGTCTCTGAAAACTCTTTGGCAATCTGGGCAGCCCCAAGGTAAATGATTCTCATCTGGTACTGCACTTCCCGGTTCCTGTAGAAATACGCTGCTGTCCTGCGGTTGTTGCTGAATTTTTCCCTCAGTTTGTTGAGCTCATCCTTGCTTGTCGGCAGGGGCATCATCTCCTCATCCAAATCTTCATCATCGACTCCTGAAACGTTTTGCCCAGGACCATCTTCGTCAAAGGCCTGTCACAGTCTTATTATCGTCTCATTGCGGCAGAATCAGCTTAAAGTGCTACCGCTAAAGTCAGGAGAATAGAATGGGCCCCAGTAAAGGTCAGGCTAGGCATTGGGGTCGTGTGTTCTGGCTTTTTGGCATTTTTGGCTTTGTCAGACTACGACGATAACAGTTGAACAAGCATTTGGCACCCCAACTGCTCCAAGGTAGAATTTTCCAATTCAGAAAAGAGGACGCAGCCCTGCCAACACAACACTGACACGTGCATCATATCTAGTTATTGGTGATCATCCCAGATCAGACACTAGATACAACCCTGACCGTTACTTTCAAGAACAAGCCTCAAACTGAGCCCAGCCAGCCCCCACACGGAAACCTAGAAATCAAATGGGGCCCTTCTACCAGAGACAGGCCCTTTGCTGGATTCGTGGGCTGCAGAATCTTACAAGATGCCTACCCTTAACTCCCTGAACCTCTTGCCATTGCCACTTCAATTAAGTAGCGCGTAGTGGTGATGCGTGGACGCAATGCAAATCACAGTCTTACATCTTTACTTTATATACCCTTGACTCCTGCCTGGCGCAGCTTAATGGAAGGGTTTGGGCTTCAGGGTGGGGATTCGAGTTTGTGTTTGGGGGCCTACGGTTAAACTTTAAACAGACAGAATCATAATAACCAGCAACACGGCAATGTCTCCTGAACATTGTCGACTTGTTACGAAGTGATCTGCAGCATAACAATTCTACGACATTATTGGGGGCTTTTTCTGAATTCTCGTCGTTGGGGAGAGGTTGGACTTGAACATGGGGAGGTTCAGATTTAATTCTGGGCCAGGCAAGTCTCATTGACCATTTCAGCTTGACCCTCTCGCTACATATTTCTATCATATCTGTATTACATTAATAGGAATTTAGCTGTTAGGTTCTGCTCCCACCCATTAACAATGGATGAAAGGGCCCTTTGAATTTCATCAGGGAAAATTTGACTATGTAGGATGGGGCTTTTAGGGGGTATATACAAGGGTCTATATAGTCATATTTGAACGTCATCCAAGTGTTAATGGGTCAAGGCAGTATCAAAAATCTAACAATCGCTCCATGGGGGATGTGGCTAAAAAGGGGACCCTACTTTGAAATCTGCCACGGCTGCCCTTGAAGCTAAGGAGATCTGTCCAGTTGCCAAGCCGTCTCCCATCGAAGCCGCAGCTGTGGCATAGAGATGCTGAAGGCTGACGATCAATTACAATTATATTTCTCTTACAGCCCCACACCTTAAACGCAGGCTAATGCTGACCTAGTATTATCTAACCCTCGGAACACAAACCTACAACAAATTGATCAGTGTCATAACCGTGAACACATTCATTTCTTATTGCAGCCCCCCAGTCCAGATTAACCCATCAAGCGATAGCAAAAGAAAACCCAAGACTGTGAATATTTTTGGGCCAGACATAAGGAAATGTTGTGGAGCCTCCAGTATAAGTTCTGTGAGGTCTGTCATTACTGACTTCACATGTCGAAGCTACTCATTCGCGGAGGTTTGGTAAGGGGCTAGGGCATCAGCTATGTTTGGTTTTTAACACGGTGGCTACCAGATTCATCTTTTCAAATTCTCGGCAATACTTCAGAACATGAATCAAGGCTCTTTAGGTCTGCCACCCAATTTTGGCAAAACTATGCAATTTTACGGTTACCTATGGGCTTAATGCTGGCTGTGGGCTCTTGGTGATGTTCCAGGAAAGTAAAGGTCTCGTCTGAGTCTGTCTGGGCCATCAGAGTTCTTGCGAGAAGCAAAGGGGACTTAGAAACATTGCCAGTGTGTCTAAGTCTACTTAACCATGCTGAATTGAGTAATTATCCCTGGCAAACAACGTCTGCCCCAATCTATATACAATACATGAAGAGCAATGTCGAGTGCTTCTGGGACTGCAGGCAGGATAGCGCTAGAGAAAGGGTATTGATTCAGTACAAACCCGGGAAATACATGGTTCACGAACTGGTAATAACATGACTGTGAGGACCCTGTGCTTGGAGGGTCATGGGACTTAGTGACTATTTATTTATAACTGGGAATATAACCCTATATATACTTGGGGCAACCCCTATACAAGTACATCTAGGGGGGTTGTATGTAAGGTTATTATAAGCCCAATTATAAGTAGTTACTAAGTCCTGCCTATGACCCTGCAAGTGCTTGGTTGTTCGGCATTTGACTGCAATTCTAATCTGACTGTCTGTCTGCTAGCGCGTGAAAACACACATTCTGCAAGACTCCTGGTTTGCGCAGCAAGCTAAGCAGTGCCAAGGCAGCATAGGCTGCTGAAATCATACACATCAGCAATCTAGATTGTAGTATAGTACACCCGCACTCTCTCAGCACTGTGGTAGACCTGTTAGGGGTTCACAAAAGAAGAAACTTTCCTTCCGGGCCCTGGCATAAGACGGAGAGATTGCGCCAGTGCTTTTATTGTTAGGACGTAGCGGACCTCCTTATCAACTCTAGTGTACATCACTGGGGACCTTAAGAAATCTGCTCATGCTCACCCGGCCTCTGCCTGGTCCAAGACCCGCGATGAGATCGTCCAGTCTGCATCCACAGCTCGCAGAGCAGCAAGGAGCTGGAACCATGACTTGTACTTCACCTGGGACACATTGAGTCTTTAAGGCTTTGGGGTAAGGAACATGTGAATTTTGGTTTCAAGTCTCAGATGTCAGAATCCGTTATTGTTATCGGCGTTATCATTGTCATAATTATCCTTGAAAAGTTCACCTTGTTACTTGGCACCAGGTTAATAACTAGTAACATAACTGCAGGACAAGCAGAGTACACAATGCGTTCTGACATGGCTGTACTGTACTAACGTGCCGGAATAGGCTGCCTAGAGCACTCCTGGGGGGGATTAGTTTGAATCAGGGATCAATTGAGGGGGGCCTGGACTAGACTAGATTGGATTAAAACTATCTTAACATGGGTGTGCTAAGGTAACCCCTCGCCCAGTCAGTCCCATTTCTTGAACATCTATGAATGATGGAAAGATACAATATTTCAGAGGCCACACCCTTACGACAAGTGAGTGCAAGCCGGAATTCTGGAAATCAGATTAAAGCATATTTCCTGCGGAAATCTTCAGTATTCAGCCAGCTCAGCTGAGGCACATCAAACGTTTAACACGCTCATCATGCTACCTCGCAGTGCACCCATAGAGTTGTATTCATCCCTGGATTGACACACTTCCCATTGAAACATGCTGATTATCGCTACCATGGCGTTCTAATTACTGACTCGGCGGTCCCACCTACTGTAGTACAGAGTGAAGGTCCAGGCAACAGGACCTTCAAGGCAACAGGACCTTCAAACAGCAAGGCAAGGATCGAATATCCCACGTGCTGCTATAGTCGGTTCGTTGAGTAACGCCTCCTTCGTGTCGGGCACCAGATCGTTGTCAACATCGCAGGAACGATCGTGAGCGATCTCCTCTCTGAGCGCCTCGAACTGTTCGCTCGACATACCGCGCACCCAGGACTCGCAGATCTCGCCCTTGACCTGAAGAGTCCGCCCGCTCTTGTACGGGCCATGATTAACATGGCTGAGGAGAGTCCCCGCCAAAACGATGGGCTGAAGATGCGATTTCTTGATCGCGAGCAGCACATTATTCCACGCTGGGTGTGCGTATTCTGGTTCTGGCACGATACGTGCGCGAGGCGCAGCGTACGCCAAAGTGTTCATTGCTTTAAACGGCAAGGCGTCTTCGTCTGGAGCCTTGGGTTGCATGTTGCTAAACAGCATCAGATCATTCATTACCAGCATGTGTGTTGCGCAAAATGTCAAGAAATGTCCAGCGCACGCGTTGAAGGCGCTGAAGGATTGTGACTGTGACTTGTGATACGCCGCTAGCAAACCAATCATCCGATCCCTTTTTGGATACAATTACAAGCCTCGAGTGTTCCTTAGTGCGCTTTCATGGAACACGCCAGGGCGCACATGTGATGTGAGGGCGATCCTCCACGCTCGGCGGGTCCAGCTCAAGCGGGATGTCCTGGCCAGGCTCCAGCTTCTTGCAGGGCAGGAACTTCTCCAGGCCAAAGCCGAAGACCCACGTCAGGGCTGCTTGCAAACCACGCAGAACTCCCTCAGAGATGGCGAGATACGTGTCAGTCAACTGAACACTCCTCACTCTGAAAAAAGTCAGCACGAGCGTGCCTACCCCTAAATACACACACATGCGCTGTTTCGGCACATGGAATAAAATGAAATCCAAGGGTCTCTGATGCCCAGGATGGTCCTGGTGCTTTTGGTGATCTCGCCTGTTCCAGCAAGCTCGTGGGCGCTGACGTTCCTTGGCACAGAAGCCTTTAAGCTGTGCTTGAAAATTACATGATAGGGGTTATAGTTACCCTTAAGATAGAATATGGTGTATATGGGGATATTATTCTACTATACCCAAAGCCCTATTCCATCTACTGAATGGGGACTATAGGGGGTACCCTGCATTCACGGGTTACCCTACGGATCCCAGCCTGCCGCCACCATATCCCAAGTACTATACATAGTTGCACATTTGTGATGTGAACCCTTTCAAAGTAAACCCTAGCCCTAGGGCCCTAGAGATCCAAATACCCCAATGTAAGTATTTTTTTACAGCCTTCAGGGCCCAATGTAGGCATTTTTTGTATATTTGGAACCCCATATAACCCCGGTTTCCATTTCATTTTCCAGGTTTTGGACACAGCAACTCTTTCACGCAGCGATCAGTGAGGATTGTTATGAATCAGCCAGATAATGAGGAGCTACTACTATTCTCATTATGGTTATTATTCGCTTAAAAGCCACGCTATCAATTGGGGGCCTGTTACTTAGTCTTGATCATTGCCTCGGAGGATAATCTCGGAATCTTGTAGACTGGGCAATGATGATGATTCAGACTCGAACAATTATTAATGGTTTCTATATGATCGCCTCAGACTCAGACATCCCTGGTACCTGGACCCTGTTTCACCCTGAACCTGCTTGCTTCCCTCAGCGAGTCTCTCCTACATCACTCACCGTCACCTGCATGAATTGTGTGTCGAGGTAGGTGGTCTAGTGGTTGTATGAAATGGGGGAGTATTTCTTACAGGTGTACAGGCCAGGTAATAATACGTTAACACGGATAAGTTTACTCTAGAGTACAGGGCTACAAACAACTCGCGACATGAATTAAGTTCAGGCAACTAACAAGGGATCTTGGAGGGATGAATAGCCAGTAGTCCACCTGCTGCAGGCAAAGTGATGTTGGCGCCCTTGAGGATGTTTTGTGCACGACTGCTGCACAAACAGACTAGACTAGACAAGCAGCCTTTCAGGACACCTATGATTATCATACTGGATGACAATTCTTCCGTTACACTTAAGTAGATCCGACCCAACCTGGCCCATCAAACGCTCAACCCAAACTCCCCATGTGGCAGGCTGCTGCTTTCGAAGAAAATCTGCTTCGCAGGCGTAAGAAGGCAGGACCTGGGCATTGGCAATGGCATAATGGGGTTCATTTAGAGTTACCGACAGCACCTGAGACATGAGGCTGACTGACAGGCTTCTTATCCGAGAAGCTTTCAAAAACACATTATTGATTCGGATTCTCAATTATTGTTGGAGTCTTAACGTGGCACAGAGCTGGAGCTTGCAGTTGCAAAGTCAAGCACGAGTCTTTTTTTTCTTCACTGAGTGAGTCTGAGTATTTCAAACTGCCTGTCACCCTCTGTCCCCACAACATAGGGTTGACAAGCCTTGCAGAGATCTGCTGGAAAATCAAAGCTGACATGGAAATGTTAAAAGCCCTCTGACGCTGCGCAAGTCCACGCACTGTTAGCAGGCACAGATGTAGCAGTCTTTAGTCTAGTGGGCAGGCGATCGAGGCCGCTTTGTGGAAGCAGCGCTGGTGATCCTTGGCTTGGGCTTGAGCTGCTCACATATAGTTGCGATGTCAGCCCACTGCTTCTCAATCTCCAGGATGCAAGTGCCCAGAGTTGTCTTCATCCCTCCGACCTCGTAATCCGTCTGCGTGCCGAGCGCAACAAGCAAAGCGTTCAGGTCTCTGGCCACCTGCGCAAACTGGAGCCGACACTCGTTGGCGGTGCTTGCATCTTGCAACATGTTCTGCCTGGTGTAGCGTGGTTCAAGGGTTGGTGGAGCATCCTCATACTCCAGGATGTGGCAAGGCTGCATCTGATTCACGGTGTTAGAGGGCAGCATTGGCGGATGCTTGCCCTCAATGAAGTCAAACAGGACTGCCAGACTTAGTAGTGCCTCTCTCGTCCCAGGCATGGTTGCGCGGACGGCGGCTCGCCTGCAAACTTCACAGGTGATGTCAAGGCGGTTCTGCCTGACATCATTTCGTTCCTTCAAGTCTGAGGGGACAACCAAAAGGATCAAGAAGAGCCAAAGGCCAGAAAGGCATTCTGTCAGGACTTCAACGAGGTGTTCGGAAGCCACAAATCGGCCCATGATGCAGCTTCTAGGATCTCGTGAGGTTGCAAAGGAGTTGGGCACCTGCAAGTAGTCAGATTTGGGCCTCCGGTGTGTAAAATCAGGCTGCAAGAGCTGGCAACACAAACGCCATGCTATGGCTGATTCATGGTCACACGTGACAAGTTCACTAGAAACCTGCCTCTATGCAACACATGACCTAGTGCGTGTCGCCACAAGAAGACATGCGCATGACTGGCTGCGCGCTAAGGAGATCGGCGGATCTCTACTTTTAAAGCAGCGCCTGCGCTTCGGTGCCTCTGGACTGCAGCCAGGGTCGTCTTTGGGGGATGGACTAGCAGCTGGCGGAATGATGTTCAATCTGCGTATGAATATGGCAAAGGAGCTCGGAGGACTTTTCAAAAGGGCTGTAGTCTTGTGCCAGCTTATATAAATCCCGATTGTCAGTTCAGTCACTCGTAATGATTCGGGCCCTCTGTTTGTGAGAGACTGGTCAAAGGGTTGAGATAACGGTGCCTGAGGTTAAGAAGCCTAGCAGGTCTTGAATGGATGTGCCTGGACTAGTGTATTTCTAACTAATGATCCCCACCCTAATGATGATGAGAGTGTGTCACATAATTATACAAATGAACCTTTACTACGTGAACCCGAACTTGTCAGTTATACATGTTGTTGGCAAGTTAAAATACCTGTGGCAGTGGGGTCCATGACACTATGCCCTAATATTATTATTATGGTGATTAAAATCTGAAAGGAACAGCTATGATATCAATGATAGGTAGGCAAATGAATCAAAGTAGTAGCCAGGGCTGCTTCCGATCCCACTCAAGTCAAAAACTCGTCAGCGTCGACTTGACTCTACACGAATGCCACGCAGGCCTGGTCGGAAATCTTCTCTCAGACTCAGAGGCGAATGGGCGCTGTTCCCCCCACGACCACACACTGCTTGGGCTCGCGAGCGCTCATGAAATTTAAACTCAACTACCCGATCCCTGTTATGATTTCAGTCAGAAGCCTCAACCTTTTTAAACACTAAAGCCCAAACCCAAACCCAAGCAGTTGCAGGCCAGAAATGGTAGAATGCTGCCTGATTCTGCTAGCCAGTATGATCGAGGAGCCTGGCTACCATTAAACTAACACCAACCCTTCTCAAACTGGGGGAACAGGCCCTAGACTCCGTACATGGGTCTTCGCGCCATCAGAGTGCCCTGGTTTGAATCCCAGCTGCAGTTGGTCTGAAGGAAAGTAGATTATGTGGCCACAGCTTAGGCTTTCAGAGTCACCTGAAGTCTATAGCCCAAGGCTGACACAAGCAAATACATGAAAAGAATAAAGGAGGTTATATGAAGGTAAATGAGGGTAAGTAAGGGCAAATGAAGGTAAATGAGGGTAAGTAAGGGTAAAAGAGGGTAAATAAGGGTAAAAGAGGGTAAAAGAAGGTAAAAGAAGCCAAAGGAGTTGCAGTAATGCGGGCCTTTTCCCCAGGCTGTGGCACCATTTCGGGCCTCTACATGGATCTCTGCTGCTTCACTCTAGACTAGAGTTCCTCTGCCCCCCAATCCCTCCCATTACTAACCTCTCTCCCCCTTCCTCCCCCCCTAAAGCAAAATCTTGTACGTGCTTTACCCCCTGCCCAGACCCCGTAAAATAGTGTAACCAGGGCCTGGTTACATTATTTTTCGGGTTTGGAGCCATCCTCCCCCTGCCCGTGGCCCCTCCCCTTTCTTCTCTGCCCATCCCAACCCCCTTAGACTAGACCCCTAATCCTCCCAATCCAGCCTCTTCGTATTATTACAGACTTTGCAAACCCTCCGACCACAAACCGTGCTGACATCCCTTGAGGGCGGTGTCACATCCCATTACATGATTACTCACTGAACTTCTTCATCGCCTGGGCTCTACTACTTCTACGCTGTATCGTCTACTATCGCTACTCTCATCTAGTGGGCATTGACCTTTGTCTTGTGATTATCCGAATGCCATGATTATTCCTAACCTTCTTCAATTTGCAATCAGATTATTATTCGAATTGGTCTTTATTTGATGGATCTTCAGCTCGTTCTCGTTACCCTGCCAGATTCCATTCCGAGACCCATGTATGATTCAAGGGTGTTACATAGTGCTAGCTACAATAATAACTAATGACTGCTTTGTTGGTCTTGCTGCGAGTGTCGCAGAACGAGTCAGTCATTGCTGCTTTCGTCATTACAGCACAGTCTTGTAAGTACTAGGCATGGCCACGAGTGCTACGAATCATTTGGGATTCAGGTTTCAGGGCCACACTTCTGGGCTCTGAGATACGATACAGGATTTGACACTCTCTCGAAACTCAAATCTCGGCCGCTCGCCCCAACACTCACTCATTGCGAGCAGCAGTGTCAGAGGGGTTGCCTTTCAGCTTCTTCTGAGGTGGCCCAGCCTTGGCCTTCAGCATAGCATCCAGCTTGCCCTGCTTGCCGTCAGCCTTTCCCTCAGTCGGCGGCTTGGTCTCTGGCTTCGCTGGCTGGGAAGAGTCGGTCACATCTGGCGGTTTCAGCTGCTGAGCCGCCAAGATCTCGGCCTGCCGCTGGACAGCCTCCTGCATCTTCTGGTTCATCTCCATCTCCATGGCAGCCACCTTCGCATCCAGCTCGGTTGCGCGGCGTTTCTCAGCCTCCTCCTTGTCAATCTCAGCCTGGTCTAGCTTCGCCTGCATTTCAGCCAGTGCCGCGGCCGCGGCCTGAGCATCTTTCTTGCGCTGCTCGAGCTCGTCCGCAAGCTTCTGCTGCGCCTCCTGGGTCTCTGCCTTCATGGTCTCCAGCTCGGCAGGGGTCACTGCAATTTTCCTCCTTGCCGCCCAAGCTGTGGGCCCTTGTCAACCTCCGAAAAAGCCGTGGCATCCAAACGCTTTTTCCCGAGGTCGCTGAAGCAGCGTAGACTTCGCCAAAATGCTTGCCCTCCTGAGAGATGATGGCAGTAGGTGTCTCAACTTGGCTGGTAGTAGTAGTAAAAGTAGGAACCGCTGTTATGGTAATGGTAGCCGTGGAATTGTAACAGTAACATTGAAACTGTAGTAATGGTAGTGGGAGTAGTAGTAGTAGTAGTCGTTGTTGTTGTTGGTGGACGAATAGTACTAGTGGGATCAGTAGTAGTAGCAATAGTAGTAGTAGTAGTAGTAGTAGTAGTAGAAATAATAATGGTTGAAATTTAAAGCAATATTCGTAGATTCGTAGTACTAGTAGTAATTCTTGTTGCTGTTGCTGGACTAATAATTATTATACTATTGGGATCATTATATTATTGTTATTAGTAGTAGGTAGTAATAATAGTTGTCGTCAAGTAGTAGTGAGCGTGTCAGATGGCCACACATCGTTTTTTTCATCATAATGAATCATATCTCGATCATCATCGCTGCCGGGCCACCCACCATCGACATCATCATCATTATTATGATCAACAGATGAACTGCTCTGTCCTGCTGTCGCGTTGCCACAAGCTGACTTGCTCAATCGGTACGACGCCTGACCTTAGCCTACTGCTGCTATTGCTAAACTGCTGCGAGAAACCACGGTTTGCTTCAGTCATACTTGTTCAGACTTGCAATGACGCGGATAATGATTATGACGCCTTGCATTCTACTACTAACACCATTAAATTATCATATTAATCAGTACCCTACTACTATTATTTCTAACTACTACTAACAATAATGATCCTAATAGTATTATAGAAGTAGCAGCTCAGCCACTTAAGTACTGAGATGACTGGTGTCTGCTTGCACAATGCCCGTGACGGTAAATATGTTGCAGAGCTCACTCCTGCTGTTGCACTGCTGCACTGCTGTTGCTAGCACTGCTGCTGTCGGTGATTACTTACGCTGCATGACTATCATCATGATGCACGTCACTTTTATTGTGGGTTACTCTTACCCTGAATCAGAACGCCTGACCGACCCATCAGTTGGTCCTGCCCAGAACGACTATTATTGACCAGCAACGGCCTGATTCTGGGTTAGTTAAAGATATACGAACAACTCTTTGCTTCATGGAATCTGGATAAAATGCGTTACCAGGCATCTAAGATCTACATGGCCAGGGTCAGTCAGTGAATCTGGACAAGGAGAATTGACTACATCTAACATCCCCGGAACCCCCCCCCCCACCCCAAATTAATTTACCTTATTGGGTACGCTGTCCTCATGGCAGCGATAGAGCTTGTAATCACTGCACTTCGGGTCTGGCAAGTGCTGGACCAAATCACCCTTGGGGTGGCGCCACTTCACTCCCCAAGCACCAGCGCCCTCGTCGAAGTAGATCTCGAACTCCTTGATGTCATCGTCTTCCTCGTGAGGTGCTGGAGTTCATATTCATACTTGTAACACTAGTAGGAGTTTTCAGTTATCTAGCTGGGGACTGGGAAGATTGGGGACATGCATGTCTAGGCTAGGGCAACTATCACAACTGACTGCAGGGCCACACCAGGAGCCTGAAGGATGGCCAACATGTTCGGACCAAATTGAATTTCAAGTTTCAGCGCTTCATCTCCGTCCTACTCATAGGTACAGGTAACAGTAGACTAGTTCTGAAACAAAGGCCCGCTTGCGAAAATCAAAAGTACAGTAGGGGATCAAAGTGTTTGGGCCCCAATAGGTAGTTGGTAGATTGAGACCCGGTATGTGCAGCAGAAGGTTTTGTGGAGAACACAACACAAGCTGACAAAGTGGATGAGCACCTGGTTTAATGGCTGTCCTGCTGCTTCTCAGACTGAGAATCATCATCATCTGAATCCGGCAAAGCAGGTCTAGCGGGCTTGGTTGAACTCTTGGGAACTTGGGCAGGAGGATTCACTTGAGGAGGCGGACCTCCTATCTTGGCAGCAGTAGGGGGATGGGGCGGGGCTGCAGGGAGCGCAACTACTGGATTTGGAATGCGCAGTGGCTGGGCTGCTGGCGAGGGACCAGCAGCAGGAAGGCCAGGCTGGGGCGGCGCAGGCGGCTTGTTTTCGCGAGGCACCTGTCCAACGGCCAGTGGCGCGTTTGCACCTACCGCCAACAAGAATTTTGAAGTCCCAGGGTCTAAGTCTAGCTGTTCAATCCTAGGGGATAAACTTGTCTAGTGACCCCTCTGTGGTGGCAATAAAGTTGCAGCCAATACTGGGCTCTCTTCTAGTGAAAAGGAGAATGGGGGGGGCTGATATGAGTGCCATTGTGTCTTCTGGTCACCGTTGGTTGGCGTGGGCCTACTGCCTGACCAAGACACACGAGAACCATTGAACCTTCTTATTGAAGTAGAATAGAAAAGAAAGCTCATCAGTCCTTTGCTTCTAGTGAGGCCGCTACGACTAAGGATATCATATCATTATTGTGGACGCAAGAAATCTTGCCCCTGGTGAAATACAGTGTATTGTAAATGTGTTCTAGGATTTGTAGTGGGGTCCCCAAGTCAAGTCTTTCAACTGGTGCAACATTTCCTCCGAGGCACTTGAAGTTGATGGATTCTTCGGGCTCGGGCAAGGCTTCTAAACCAGGCAAGCTGACATTCCAAGTTGCATGAATGTAATATACCCAAGCGGTTGATGTAGGGTTTACAGGTTTAGTAGGGTTTTTAGAGTTCATTGTGACTGTGATAGCATTAATAACCCTGAAGTCAAACGGATTCCATGGTAACATGTTGTGAGAAACCGATACGTGCATGCCACATACCTTTGTTTCTGTTCAGTGCACAAAGAAGAGGTAACCCCTTATCAGGACTGACACCCATGACCCACCTGAAAATTATCCATCAGCAAGTTTCAAAATCTCTCCCCGGGGGGAGGGCGGGGGGATTGAAGAATGCAATGGAATCAAGGATTGCGGAATGAGTTAGCGGTTCTTACTGCGTAAGCATCATCTTTGGGACACGCTGAGTAGATTGTCCTCATCTCAAGATTTTATGGATGAGGGACAAAGAACTCGTTATAATGATTTCACACATATTGTGAGCAGCTGGTGGCAGTAAAATGTGTGTGGTACTTGTTATTGTTGAGGCGCACACAGACTGTCGGTGCTAGACTGCTGTTATACTAGATGGTCTCACTGCGCATGGGGACTCAAAATTGAGAGTCACGCATGTGTAATTATCTTCATGATGATCCTGAAATTGACCTGGATAATTACATGAAACCCCTAAACCGACATGCTTCCTCGGAGTTCCTTCGTGGCCAAAATACCTGGTACCTTTGGGATTGGACTCCTGGACCCTTGACATTAATAACATTCAGCGCTCCACCTGGCTTCCCCCAGCTCCTGCGGTCTGAAGGCCTCATACTGATTACTGAATTCCTACTAGTGCTGCTACTGCTGCTTGCCTGTGGGCTGCCCAGCCATAGCAGGCATGCTGCCACTCTGTAGCTGCTGTAGCCATCCTTTCCCACAATCCGGGCAAGTGCTCCGGTCCTTACCACAGGCGCATACTGGCTTCGCTGCAGCTGCTGGCAGCTGGGACGCCTGGCTGCCTTGGGCACTGGTTGGAGGAGAGAATCCCTATGCCTTAAATACGCCCAAAAAACCAACCCTAAATACCTTGAAAACCACAAAGCCTTTAATAAAACCTAGACATCCCTTCAATCAAACCCTTTAAAAACTAAACCCTAAACTCAAATACCTTAAAAACCCCAAACCCTTTCTAAACCCAAACACAATTCTGAAAACGGAAGCCTGAAACGGCGCAGGCGTGCTACATGAGTGAAGCCGGCGAATCAAAAGAACATCCTGTAGCTGATACCTTTGCATACGCCTGGTTGTTCACATGTAGTTGCAGCTAGGGTACTTCCCTCGGTTGACATCTGGGCTCCTGGGAGTGGAACAACACCTGGGTGCGCAGGTGCCACGGCCCCAGTGGAATCTGCTGGCTTCGGCGGCGGCAGGGCAATCTGGGAGCTACTGGGCGTGGAAGGCGCCACACCGGAAGCTCTCATGCACTGCTTCTGCATGTCGATGCAGTAGACTGACTTGTTGTTGGACCGGTCGAAAAGGTAGGGAATGTTCTGGCCGTCCGTCAAGTACACTTCCTCGTCAAACTGCTTGCCAGCTGGCAGCCACCAAGACACACCATGGGTGCGGTTGCAAAGGTACTGCCGGCCGGAGTCATCCTCAGACTTGTGGATGCTGTAGCTCTGGTTACGTGACAGGGTCACATCAACCTTGTCAACCAGGTTCTCAAGAGTGCCAGTTGACTTCAAAGGCTCTCCCAATCTGACATACTCATCCATGAGGAGATCAAACTGCTTCTTGAAGTTGTTCCTGGCTTAGTTGCAGCGGTGGCAAAAGCGAAGCTAACACATTGGGGTGTCTGAGAGGCGCTACCTAACTCACCCAGCACAAGTTCAGATCCAAGCAGGGCCAATATCGGCTAGCTTCTTGTTGTGGAGGTTTGCTAGAGCTACAGCTGCTAGTTGAGGAATGTAGTGTACGCCTGCATGTAACAGCATATAATAGGTGAGCCAGGGCACGTGTCCACCGGCATTGAGGGTCCTTTGCCAAAGAGGCCAAAGAAGGCCCTCCTCAAGAAGGCCTCAGAAAGCGTGTTCAAATAGCTCTTGTTCGTCTGGTTCACCTTCAGCTCCGCCATGAGGCGCCTGAGGATATCAACCTCAGAATGCTGTCCGATAAAAACAAGATACCAGGGTGCGTGGCTCTTTGATTCATTCATGGAAAAGCTCTGGCAACTTAGTACTGCACTGGCACCTTCTTCCAAGTCGTGTACCTGGAAGAGAAGGTCACGGCCGTTGTTGAGCGTGGCTTGCGCCGGCTTTTGTCTTGTCCATCCTTCTTGCCCGCCTTTGTCTTCTTGTCTTTCTTTGTGGTTCCCTTGCGCTTGCTCTTGGAAGCCTTGCCATCATCTCTGGAAGACTCCGAGTCCGACGAGTCGCCCTTCGCAGAGGACGCCTCAAAGTTGGCCCCATCATCCCAGAGCGCAAGCGAAGATTCTGCGATGGCAGAACCGGATGGCATGATGCCTAGTCTCCGTAGACAACCCGCCCAGGCACAGCTCACTAGTCAAAGGCAAGCGCTGAACCAGCGGAAACATGATTGCTGAGCTGTTCAGTTCAAGCACGCTCAAGGCATCAAGTACAACGTCTCCATCAAATTGCTTGCACATGTCTCTCTTCAGAGAGACCCGGTCATGGCCTCCATTTTTTCTAGAGAAACTCGGTGCGCTACTGCGATGGCTACAGGTATTCGAAATGTGAAACTCCCAGTTTTGCAAGGGAACTCACACACATCCACATCATTTACCCAAGTTGAAAGCAGGCCACGGCCTGCCACGCAAACGGAGCCGGGCTACTGTTAGTCTGGCCAGCATCCTTCGAATTTAGTTTTTACAGGCCCATGTCAATGTCACTGCAACCCTGTGGGCCAAAGCAACTCAGGGCAATGAGCTGCTGAACTGCGGAGTTCAAAAAGTGCATTCCATTCCCAGCCAGATCTGCGGCACGCTGGATGTCCATTGCTGGAATCTCGGGTACGGCCATGCCTGTGGACAGGGACGGCGTCACGGGCCAGGCGAGGCTTGTGAGTCGCTCCTTTGCGGTGAGCCAACGCCGCAGCTTCGGCGACCAGAGCAATCCTTTGGACATACGAAATGTTGGGAGGCGTCCGTGGGCGGACCACGACAAAACATACCCGGGGTTATCCCCCAAATAATAGAACAGCCCATCCTGCTGGGCTGGGTCCAGCCCAAACCGTCTTGTGAACTCTGCGCTATAGCCACGCACGGCATCTTGTTCACGGGGGAGGAGCAAGTACGACAGGTCGTCGGTGTGCGGCAGGTACTGAATCTTCCTTCGTCGTGCAAGGCTCAGTGCCTCAAGCTGCACTTCAGTTCTCGTGGATACCAAGTAGTCTTCAGGCTTTGTCTTGACACGTCTCAAGCTTGACTTGAGCATCTCCTGCAGCTCAAGCGGGTCCTTGAGCATGGTTGTTTTCTGAGAGTGTGCCCCAATGACATACGTGCGAGGGCGTGAGCTGCCTGCAAACCCAACATCCGCCGGCTCACAGAAAGTCTGTGTCAGCTCGTAGTCCGGCCCATGCAGATCAGCCATCATCTCCATGTCCAAGCCCTGGGTTAGTCTGGTCAGTGTTTGTGGAATAACTAGTAACTAGTCATCACCTAGGCTATTTGTAGGGAAGAAGGCCAATGCCACGAGCAGCAGGACTTAGATTAAGTATTACGTGCATCAACTAAGGACAAGGACACGCAGCTGTATAGGGCCGGCTTACTTTCGGTTATTCTGGTTACTGCTCGTGTTTGTTGCGCGTAAAGTTACTGGCTTTGGCTGGAGCCTTGTTCATGCTGCGACTTGCGCTTGTCTAGTTTCTGGCTCTCTTTGTTGCTGTTAGGTGGCAAACGAGACCACTGTCGTCGCTGTTGCTGCTGCTGCTGCTGCTGCTGCTGCTGCTAGACTGTTGTTGTGTTGCTTTCCCTACTAGCGAAGTTGATGGTGGAAGGCGTGATCTGATCTGATCGTGGAGCTATGGAATACATTCGTGGTCACAGTTGCTGGGTGTACTAGTTTCTAGTTTTAACCAGAAGCTGGAATTGAAGACAGAGCACGCAGCAAAGTACTGGTACTTGGAGGTTCATGGGACTTAGTAATTGCTTATAACTGGAGTTATAACTCTACTCAATGATCCCCTTATATGGACTTATACGGGTTCTCCTTATTATCAGCAGGGTTATAAGCTCATTTATAAGTAGTTACTCAGTCCCACGAACCATCAAGTAAGCAACCATTTTGATCTGCTGTGTGGCAAAAAGTAGACTGAAGTAGTAGTACTGTGTAAGGGGCATGTAATAAGCCAGCCAGGCCATTAATTTTGAAGTCAGTCACGTGAACAGATTCTGACTGAACATGTGCAGCCCAGTTTCTGGAGTACACTCTACCACGAACAGAGGTGTTCGATTGCGCTTGTTGTACTTGGCATGGGTCATGTACACGCTATTTGTCACGCCATCCCTGGTCAAGCGCTTCCCCGCATATGACATGTCAGTGCAGGGAAGCCCGCTTATGCCAAAGTCTGCAGCAGGCACCGAGCACAGGGTATCGTAGCAGTTGATGCATGGGGATGAGGTTTGCATGAAGCTGCCCAAAATCATCTTCTTCTTCTTCCGGTAGCTGTCTGCTGCACTGTAGCACTGTGGGTTCAGAGCTTCTATGTCACAAAAAACATGTGGATGCTCGTACATCCCCGTTACCTGCTGGCACCACCGCAAGTTGTTGAAGATCAGGGGATGGCATTTTTCGGACCATTCCTGACCGACTGAGATTGGATTTACTTTCATACTGTGTTCCCGAAATGTTGATAGATTGTTGGATTTGTGGTTTGAGCTAAAGTTTGCCTTTACACAGAAAATTGTACTGGCCTTGGTCATTCATTCATTATTATGATCACTGTAGACTCTGACAGAATCACTAGGAATCAGAATGTCACAGGTCCCTCCGATGAGTCTGCAGGCGGAGGGTTTGGCCTGTGCTTTGGGGCATTATTCGTTTCAAGCCACTAGTCACGCCTCAGGGGCTTTACTTGGAGGGTCATGGGACTTAGAAACTACTTAACACCCTTAAATGGACTTATGTAGGGGTTACCCAAAGGGAAAGTACGGTTATAAACGCAGTTAGAAGTAGTCACTATGTCCCATGACCCTCCAAGTAGGGTCAATGTTCGATTGTCAAAGTAACTAACTATGATTAAGGTAAGGCTACCTAGTTACTTATGTTCATGGGGTGCGTCATTGTGACTGAGCTTCTGCTTACAACCCTGTTTCCTTCAAACCCACCAGAACGGATAATGGTGAGCATCCGTAGTCATTGTGTTGTAGTTTAATTTCAACTACTTATTAAGGGCAATGGGAAATAATGGGTAGTAATAGAGTAGAGTCAGCCACTGCCTGGCTGCGAACTCCAGGCCCCGGTGCAAATCAAGGGGCTCACGCTCCGCCACTTGCTGCGACCTGAGCAAACCAGCAGGTAAGAAGCCGTAGTCTCGTTGAAAGCTCTCACCACCCTGATTTGTTCCGGAGTCTCAAGGCACGTTGTGTAGTGCTGGACAGTGACCCTTGATATCACATGAATTTCAAGGTTAGCCAGCTCAGCATTTGAGCTCACCCCAACCCTCAAAAAAGACATGCGCAGCAGCAGTGACCTTCTCAGTAGCCTGGGCCTTTGCAATAGATTTAGTCATTGAAGCCTTCTGCGGTCCATGAAGATGGAGCTTGACTCCCTGGACATGTTTAAGTGCGATGGAGCGACTGTGAGCTCGGTTGCAATGTCTACCTCTACGGCATCCACAACACTGTTGTCAGAGCCATCGGTTCATGTTGAGGACACCCAATTAAGCTTTGCAGTCTAGTTAAATTGGGTCAGGTGAGGTCCACGTAGTATTAGCACGCTCCTCATCAATTTAACCAATCAAAGCACTTACAAAACCACTCTGCCAAAACCTTCAGGCTGCCCGCCCCATGCCTCGCCAGGAGTCCAGCCGTGAACGACTCACAGCTGCGGGTACTTGCGCTGCCCAAGCCTGGGATATCGTCCGGGATGAACTTGGTTCAGGGTTGATCCAGGACAGGCCTATTTCAAGGGAAGTCATGCTTTAGGCAGGTTTACTGTTGAGACTTTAGAGATTTCAAATGATTAAATGTAATGATGATGGTCGTCTTAAGAGGATTATTCCGGGATTCCAGGATATGATTCCGCCATTCGAAATAAAACCCGAAATTTCCCGCCCTACTATTCCTGATAAGTACGTCGCATAAATCCAAAGCATCTTCAGCACGCATGGCTGGCTTTTTAATTGCAATGTAGATACGCGGGATTGAAGTGTCAGGGTTGAAGTCCAGGATTCCAAGCTCTGCAAGAAGACTGCGTTCAATCTTTCTTGGTAAAGACGGGGCTTGGAGATTCTAGGTGTGCTGCCCACCCCTGGTGGCCTGGCAGTTTGGAAGGGTGTATTGTAATTCCAGGCCCTATGGTACTAGGACCAACCCTAAACCCTAAAACCTAAACCCTAAACCCTAAAAACAATGAATCTAATCTACATTGCCTTGTCCCTGTCCCAATCAGAATGTAGCCTCATTGATTGATCGTAAACCGGCTAATAAATGACTACCTGACTGACTCTGACATGAAATCGCACTCACTCAGCAATTCTTGCAGTCACTATGTTGAATTTTGAGTCATGATCAGTAATTTCCAGTTGTCCAAGTATTATATGCTTCCCTGTAAGAACTTCCATTACTAATTACCCTGTACTAACTATGACACCTATTGTCTGCAGGACTCATACCTCCTGCACGCTCGCACAGCCTTCAGCATGTGCACTGGAGCCCTCACCGCCGAGATGGCTAGGAGCATGCTGCAGTCCTACGTGCGTAAGACTGGTTATGATATGGACATCCGAACCGTTGCAGTGTGGGACTCTTGGGAAGTTTTTTTCAGAATTTATGAGCTTGGGATTCTGTTAACTGTTATTTGTGTTGTCAGGGTTGAAATGCTGTACTGCCATAAATCACCCAGGCAACACATATAACTATGCAAGAAACATTGGCTCCTCCGTGCAAGTGCAACTTGGAATGATTTAGGCCAGCTTCATTAAGAATGCTACTGATAATATTAATGGGGGCTCGGCTGAGGAGTCAGTGATGGCCTGAGAACTAGTCACCATATGACCAAATTTTAGGGCGACACACATGACATGGTCAAATCTAACTGGGCAGTCTGGATAAAATTACTGCTACTCATCACTCCTTTTGGTTTTTGTTTCTGACTGGTTAACAGTGTACTTGATGCTGCTGCTGAGCCCTGGGCAATGGAAGTGGTAGAGCTCAGTTGGTGTCTTTGAGACAGTGCTTCCATCAAACATCACCTCGAAAGTACCAGGTCATCTACTGCTCACCCAGTTCATGCTTGGAAGACAAGAATGGTGTCAGCATCATTTGTCTGTCTTAAAGCTGAACTGAACACATAGCCTCAGTCTGGACCGCTTCATTTTCCTGGTTATTATAACAAAATCTGCTGCGAGAGCTGCTGGATAAGGAGCGGACATGTATGTGGTTCTCTTTGCCCAGTACATCGTGACAGTGCTGAAGATGGGAGGCCTCGGCGCCATTCAGGGATTCAGTACAATCACGTAGCAGTGATGAGAATGATTTCTGATTCAGAAAGCAAATTCAACAAAGGAGCAATAAGTCAAGTATGTGATGTAGCAAGCGGCATGACTTGGGTCACAGTCAATCCTGATTGATGAAGTTGTGGCCATTCACAAAGTGCAAGCTGCTAAGCGCCTCATGGCATGCTTGAATCCCATCCCAAGCTACTATTGAGCTAAGGTAGCTCATGCGCACAGGCTGAGTGAACTCGCTTCATGTGACTCCTAGCAAGATTTGGAATGGCTGAACACGCTATTCCTTGTGCAGGCATGGTGCCAGGTATTTGTGAGCACAGTAGATTGCTGCGCCTTGGGTGTTCTTGTGATCTGGCACGACGGCCCGGACCGCATCTGCCAAGAAAAGGTCCTGCGTGAGAGGCATTCTGCATGGGTCAGCTGAGCTACCGAAAACTATGAAGTGTGCAGAATAACATTTGGAAGCTTTGCAAGCGCTGGCTGAGGGTCAGGATGATACTGTGAGCAAAGAAAGTCCTTCCCAGAAATGACTCGATCCACAATCTGGAAGACGGACACTGGATTCAGCTTGGGGGCTCGCTTTGCCCTTTGATCACCCTTTTTGCTGAGCTTCTCTCCGGAGGACAAGGAAACTACATTTGTTTCCTTGGCTTGTCAAAGCCAGTAGCACTGACTATTCACAGCACAGACAGACTGCATGCTATGCCGCTGCCCACGTTAATGCCCAGTGTCAACAAAAGCAGCCATCTGTGTCAAGATACTTCGCGCCATTGCGTGAAGATTCTTGTAGAGGTCTCCGTCCGCCGTGTGCGAACTTAGCTTTACTATCCCCTAGTGTCATTCCCTGTGTCATCACGATTACTCCTCCAATCGACACAGAAACAAAGTCTTTGACAAGCTGCGGATCAAGCGCAAAGGCCACAAACGCCGCGAGGGGGGGGGGTCATTGGCGGTCGTGCTCGTCAGATATGTTTTCCTCTTGTCCTGCCAAGGCAGATTCGGTATGATCACTGGCTTGGAAACGTAGCCTAGACCTGCAGGCCTGCTAATTTCGATGAAAAGCCTACAACACAGCTTGGGGCTCAGGGACCTAATTAATTCTGCAGCCATCGTGCCTGAGATTCCCAGCCCCAGCGTTCTGTAAAATCTGCACGAGCTTGGGGGTCTGCGATGTAGCATAGCAGTGGCAAGCACGTGTTCAATGGCACGGACCATGAAATCGAGGTGGCTTGCCCAACAGGAGTAACTACCACTCTGAACCCGCCATGTTGGCAGACCTTCGCTGTCAGATGCGCGAGCGCAGCAGCAGTGAGGCTTCGAAACTTTGGGTTCCGCTTTGGCGCCCCCAGTCCAAATCCAAATATGCTAAACATCATTGTGGTTGGAACCGTTTGCTCCTGGAACCAGCGTGGCTGATCTCGATTCACTCCAGTTGTCAAGGTTAAGGGCTGCAAGAGAGTTGGAATCTTGTGGTCTGGCCAAAGTTGCTTGTGCCACTCATTCCAGGCAGAAAGGCATGTGCTCTTCTGCTTGCCTGGGCTAGGGCTTGGCTCCTTCAATCATGATACCTGAAATAAGCCTACTAATAATATGGACTGACTCCAAATAGGCTACCAGCGCTAGACTTCAACAATTTGTCCCCACACTCCGTGTGAATGAATACTTTGATGTATTTACTGTAGCAAGTCAGTCAAGCGGCGTGCTGCAGACTGTATCTTAGCAAGGTCCGTGTCCTCACTTTGCACAGCGACGATGCTGTGCAAGACCCATTCACCGCTGACCCCCTTCACAAGAGGAGGGTACACTGCCAGCCGTGCTTGGCCACAATGCAATTCTCCTTTGCCCGTGATCAAACGTCAACACGACAATCTTTACTCTGGCGGAATGATTCGTGAAGGCTCAATAAAACTTTTGGGTTGCCATGTGCCACTACAAAAAAAATGAACTGACCGAACGGGGTAAAGGATCGCTGGTGCGAGTAGGGTGTGGAACTGGCAGCGCCGTCATGGCTTTCCACAGGCACTATCATTGAAACCTTGCTGAATGGGGCGTATAAATTATGGAGCTCAGCTTTCCCTTGGTTACTGAAGTACGCGCAACAAAATACACCCCCACATGTCCAAGCAAGTCTATGCAATCTGCACTTTGAAGCTTCGAGAACCCTCTCCCATAACCCTGTGAGCCTGCCAGCACACGTCTCACATGGTTTTGCACACCCACCAGGACCTGCAGTAATGCCTGTGCTGTGCTGCATAAGCACCCTATGACTTAATGTTTCCATCTATGACAGTGTACAGGTTAGATGGTTGATTGTTGGGTTTACCTGTGCTTCATCATGCAGGTACTGTCATGGCCCAGAAATATCTTGTCAAAGCAACAAGACAGCCCCCCCCAAAGGCAGGTAAGTATTCTGTGTGTTATAGGTAGTGGCTTTGTGCCGAGGATCCTGGCCTTGCAATTCAATTCTTCAAGAATTGCTGAACTTCTGAGTGTGTACCATAGAGTCTAAGAGTCTGTGGTGATTGCCTTGTCGGGTTGCTTTGATGGTTTAGGGTTTAGGGTCATAGGATTAAGGGTTTAGAGTTTCGGGTGTAGGGTAAAGAAGCCTGAAAAGCTGCCAATACTATCCCAAAATATGCCTTGTAAGATTTTCGTAGAATATGCGGGATTATACCCCCTTAGTAATACAAGCCTTGTAAGCTGTATAGTAGGACCCCAGACACTAGGCCCTGAACCATTCGGGCTTTATGCCCCTAAGTTTCAGGATGCCGCTCCTCGTGCTTGCTTTGACGCCTACCTGCTGGCAACTGTTCTGCGGCAGCAGTGAAGGGTGAGGGTATAGCCCTGAGCTCCGAATCCTAAATCCCATAAATCACATGCCGCCATGCGAGATGGAATGCTTTGTGACTCCGGGGTTTGAGGGAACAAGGCACGGTGAATTTGGTTGAGTTGTTAAGTTTCAATGTTATTGTTGTTGTCTGTCGTCGTATCTACACTATTGACTAACCTTAATTGACACCACTGAGCTGTAGGCGTCGGGGCTGAAGCGTTTCAACCAAACTCTAGCTTAAACAAGAAGCGTAATTTGGCCATGTTTGTTGACGGTGGGTTTTAGAACCTGAGAGTACTATCATCGCCCATCCAGGCCTACACTAAGCAACAGACACTTAAGGAAAATCCCCTGATCCTGAACTAGACCCTGAACTCTTATCATAAAGTCCTCAACCCGAATCCCCAAGCCTAGCCTACCCCCCAAAACCCCTAAAGTCCAATCCTAAAGACTTCTTTTAGGGCAAGAGGAATTTAGAAAGTATGCTTTATCACCCCTATGGGCCTTGTAGTAACCCCAGCTATAATCGTTGTTGACAGGGTTTAGGGTTAAGGGTTTATGGTTCAGGCTCCAAATAAACCGCAAGCCCCCAACCCTGAGACCGTGGTGGCAGAAGTTCTCACAACATCGGGACCTCTTCTGAATGGGTAAGGGAGGTTATACGTATAGTTGTGTGTGTGGATAGCAACACACAAGATTTCCGGATTAGGGTTTCCAAAAATTAGCGGGGTACTTCTTTGTTTTGGGATTATAGAAATATAGAGCTTCGGGGTCTACATGGGAGCCCACTGCTTATCGAAACTCTAATCTCCAGGTCTAGATTGTTTAATGGCATTTTCGTCAGTATTTCTTCTTGGGGTTCCCTAGGAATATTGGTGCGTGTATCCAGGTAGGACGTTAACAAAAGTTTAGCTTTTTATAAACTGTAGTAGGGTCTAGGGTTTAAGGATAACCTTTGTGGCTTTCCTTCTACGGGATCCAAGAATTTGCCCTTGATGGTGGATTTTCAAGGTCTTCATTGAGTGTCCAGTTGGGGAGACCTCTAAACAAAAGGAGCCATGGGTGAAGTGTAGAGGCTGAAAAGTACAGCGCGTGTACCAATCTGGGGATATTCGCCCAAGCCATACGGAAAGTGCTTAGCATATAACCACATACTGTCCATCATGTTGCTAAACCCTAAACCCTAAACTCTCCATCCCTAAATCTATAGATTTGTACTTTGGACCTTTTGGGGCTGGGCTTTTTTCTTAGGGCCTTTCGAGACCCAGAAAGCCAGGGTCTGGACATGGTCCAGCAGCTGGCTGCCTTACTTGCTGCCTGGGCTAGGCCCTCGACTCTAAAGCTTGAAAACTAAGCCCCTAAACCCTTAAAACACTAATACCCTAAACCTCTAAAACCCTGAACCCCTTAAAGCCCTGAACCCCAACGGCCTTAAAAACCTTAAACCACCAAACAGAAAGAACCTGAGGCTGGCTAGCTTCGCAACTTTCTCAGCCATTCCGCCCAGCGCCAACCCCAAGGGAGAGCAGAATGCTGAGGCCTCAACAGTCTTTTGGGGTTTAGGGCTTAGGGTTTAAGATTCAGGGTTTACGGTTTAGGTTTGGGTTAAGGGCTTAGGGTGTAAGGTTCAGGGCATTTTCCCCAAATAGGGGAGAAGCAAATGGCAATAGGGATGGAAACAAAGCTTATAAAGTTTTATCTTTTGGGGATACTAGATCAAGAAGAGGTCCTGCTGAGTTCTTTTACCAGATGGATGCCTTTATAGGCAGCCTATGTAGACCTTTGATGGCCTTTCCGAGGATGTATAAAACTCCTGCATGACTATATGTACCTCATACCTTGGGAATGATGGTATTATAAAGTCGTGCAGGATGTTTAGTATCAACCGTGCTACCTGTATACGAGCCCTAACTACCTGATAGTCAGCCACACAGGGGTCAAAGGGGTACCACATTGGAGGGTGCCATAAACGCCTAACGCCTCACCCCAGGCTCCTCACCCCACATCCCTACCTGTGGCTCCACCTACCTACAGCTTCGCAGCAGTTAGTAGGTAGAACCCATAAACTGTAGGTAAATGGAGCCAGCTACCCTTGAAAACTAAGCCCTAAACCCCCAAACCCTCAAGCCCTAAATCCTAAACCCCTCCATCCTAAACCTTCTAAACCCTAAACCCTCAATCCCTAAACCCTGGACCCCAAACCCTCAAGCCCTAAGCCTTATGTCTAGCAAGCTTAGACGGCCCGTCTTCCCGCAGGCATTCGAAGAGCTGTCGCGCATCCTCCGCTCCCTTCCAGACAGGCCGAGCCTTCAAGCGGTCCCTTTTGCTTGGGGTTTAGGGAATAGGATTTAGGGGATTAGGGTTTAGGGGTTTTGGGTTTAGGGCATTAGGATTTAGGGTTTAGGGATCAGGATTTAGGGTCTAGGGTTGAGGGAGTAGGGTTTAGGGGTTTAGTGCTTTAGGGTTTAGGGTTCAGGGTTTAGGGGTTTAGGGTTCAAGGCTTTAGGGTTTATGTAGTAGGGTTCAGGGTTGAGGGGTTAGGGTTCAGGGTTCATTGAGTCGGGTTTAGGGAGCAGGATTTAGGGCTTAGGGAGTAGGGTTTAGTGTCAGGGGTTTGGATTTCAGGATAATCCCTTTTGCTTAGCGTCTGGGGGGTAGGGCTTAGAATCACGGATTAGAATATCCGGGTTTAGGGATTAGGGTTTTAGTAGCAGGGGTTAGAAGTTCAGATTTTAGGGGTAGGGTTAGAGGGTTATGGGTTTATTACTGGTTTACACTCGTCAGTAATTATGCTGCATATCGTGCAGTCCTGCTGCTCCTGATTTTACTACAAAACTATCTAGATAAAGCGCGAAGCCGGAAAAAGCTAGAACTTGGAATGTCCTAGCCTTGAAGATCTTAGATCATTGGGCGCTACAGGAAAACAGATTGGGTATGACATAAGACTCGGCGTGCAGAGGTTTGGTCTTGCAGCCTAAGCCCTGATCCCTACACCTCACCCTGAACCTTAAACCCTAAACCCATCTCTGCAAGCCTATAATCCCCCTTAAGTAGATAGACTATGGTGTATATGGGGATCTTATTCTAATATACCCAAAGCCATATTCTATCTACTTAAGGGGGACTATGGGTTTAGTGTGCTTAGGGCTTAGCCCCCCGAAGCTGTGAATCCTAGACAGTGGTTTTCAACACCAGACGGGTTTCCGTGCTGGGCGAGGGGACCCAGTACTTAGGGTCATCGTATTTTCGGATCTATATACAGGGGATCCCTACTTCTGAAATTGTCCTGGGTTTAGGGTCTTTGCATTACCAATACTATTATTGTGATATCGCTTTACTTTTGCAGCCGGCCCTTCTTTTGTTACTAATACAACGACTGCTAGTTTCATTAGGACTATATACTACTATATACCATTAGTTGGAACGGTAGTAGTCTACTACCGTTCTTATTAGCTACTATTGCAACTGCTATACTCACTTCTTTCATGCTACCACTCTTGCTGCTAAGATTGCTACTGCTAAAACGTCTTCGAGCTGGAAGTGATCCCATGTCAACCCTGGCCCCAAACCCTAAACCCAAACCCTAAACCTAAACCCAAACCCTAAACCCAAACCCTGAGCCCAAACTCAAACCCTAAACCCAAACTCAAACCCAAACCCTCAACCCAAAACCCAAACCCTAAACCCTAAACCCAAACCCTAAATCCAAACTCAAACCCAAATCCTAAACCCTAAACCCAAACCCTAAGCTGTAAACCCTTATAAGCCCTAAGCCCTCAACCCCAAAACATAAATCCTAGATGCGCGAGGCCGCCGGAAGACATCCGAAGTATCGAGTTTCGCGCCCAGTGTCGTCACCAGATGTTTAGAGTCCAAGGTCTGCAATCCAGTGTTGGGTTTAGGTTTCAGGGTCTATGTTTTAGGTTTAGGGCTAGGGATTAGGGTTTGGGTTTCAGGATGGATCTAGGGTTTGGTGGCGGTTGGCACTAAACACTTTTTTGGGTTCGGACATGAGAGATCTTCAGAATCATGTGTGGGTTAAGCACCCATGTTCAAACACCCCCTGGACCCCACCCTAACCCCCTAAGGGTACATATAGTATGGGGTACACAGTAAGTATATAAGGATCCCAGGATTAAGGGCCCATACTAGCGGCCCATGATTTCAACCTCAGAGAGGTTGGGGTATATCATGTTACAAATACAAGAAGGTCATAAGGTGCGACTTAGCACCTTGCAGCCTTTGGTGTCTAGCCCTAGCCCTGAAGCCCCGCAACATCCTGTTCAGGGTTCAGGACAGGGATCTACTAGGGAGGCCGATCCCTGATGTTTGGGGTTGAGGGTAGGGGGTTTAGGGTTTAGGGGTTTGTGTTTAGGGTTTGGGGTTTAGGATTTACAAGCTTTAGGTTTTAGGGCAGCCATACGGTCGAGAGACTCAGAGTACTAGCCATTCTCACACACACGGCTCCTGTTGCCAACCTCCAGAAGTATTGGGGCATGTGGCAAGTCTAGGGTGCGAGTAGGGGTAAAGATGCGAAAAAGTCCTAAATAGCGAGATCTCAAGATGACCGCGAAATATGAGAATCCTTATTCTTGGGACCCTCAAAAAGGTACTCCCCCCCAAACTTGGGAATCCCCACGTATCTATAGATTCAGAGTTCCGGGGGTACCACTCAAACCCTCAAGCCCAAGGCGTAGTTAGTGAGAAGCCAGCCTTGACCTGTGGCTATGGATCCCTGAAATTAATTTTTCCGAGAGAAAAGCCCCTTCATATTCACATTGAACACCCATCCATGCAGAAGGGGCTTTATAGCGGAATGGAAGGACAGTGGAAACTATGGGCCCACATTAAGCATGCTCCCGTACCCTTAATATCATTTTATTTCACAGAAGAGACCAACCAGACTGGGTGGACCTTTGAATCTTGGGGGTGTGGGGGAGGGGGCGTTTATTGTGAGCATGAAGGGATTCCTAAACCCTTAGACCCTTAAACCTAAACCGTGTACCAGGGGAATGCCGCATCGTTCTGTGGAGTGTCAGGTTTAAGCGTACAGGGCTCCCACTTACAGTGGGTAAGAGTTTTGGGTTTTGGTGGCTAGAAGGGTTTAGGGTTGAGGGTCTAGGGGTTTTGGCCCTAAACCCTGAATCCTAAACCCTAAGCCCCTAAACCCCTAAACCCTAAACTCCTAAACCCCTAAACCCCAAACCCTAAACCCTATTGGGTTCAGGGTTTAGGGTGGGCAGCCTCTGAGGAGCTAAAGGTTGAGATATTTGAAGGTGGATGTAAAGGAAATCAGAATTCCAGGACCCTCCTTATACCCTTAATCAGGGGTATATGGTCCCTAATAGTGGGTATTTATGGGTAAATAGAGGGTGGAGGGTCTAGGTTTAGAGTAGTTTGATCATTAACATTCTTCAACACCAACACCCTGTTGTTGGTCTAGAGTCAGCCTCCCAGCTAGTACCCTAAACCCTAAATCCTAAACTGGTCCTACTCTCCCCTTACCACTTGTACCACGCAAAGGAACCCATGATTTTGAAATACCCAGCGAGAATAAATGCATGCAGATTGTGGCTGAGAACGTACCTTAAGCCCTGACCCCACAAACCCTAAACCCCTAAACCCCTAAGCCCCTAAACCCCTAAACCCCAAATTCCTAAACCCCTCAAAACGCTAAATTCCTAAACACCCTAAATTCCTAAACCCCTAAACCCCTAAACCCCTAAAACCCTAAACCCTACCTGCTGCCTGTTACACCGTCTTATTTTAGGTTGTGGTAGAATAACCAGTTAATTTCATTATTTACGGGCGTATGCCCCAGGGCCCCAAAATACGGGCGTGGGTTGTGCTGTACCTAGTCCTATGATGGCATGCTTGATTATAAAGGACACTTCAAGGGAAGCTTTTGAGGAACAAGTGCTTCGGAGCTCAAACATGACACATGTGATCCAATGGCCCAACTACTTCACCATAACAAATTGACAGCATACCTACTACGTGCAATATAGATGGATCTTGGTAAGGTTTTGAAGGACGCCCTGATCCCTACAGCCTACAAAGCCCCCAGACCCTTTGCCCCAAACAAAGCCCACAACCAAGGAACACACACTTGGCCTCAATTGTGACCTTCGTCACAAGCCCCATCAACCCTAAACTCTAAACCCCTAAACCCTTAACCCTAAATGGATCTTTCAGCCCCCAGCAATCATAAGCCAAAGACTGAAATAAGCCCATCCCATGTCTTTGCCTCGCTGGCTTCGAGAGTCGTGACCACGCTGGACACTCAGCCCCCATTCGGAAAGAGACCCTCTATATCCAAATTTAGGGTTTTCTATAAATAGCTCAGGGTGGCCCACTACTTTCCGCTGGGAAGCTCATAGCGTGTAGCTACTAGATAGCGCTGGATCGTCCGAAGACACTGCAGTCGTGGTGAGACCCGACGACTTAATCTGGATACCCGTCCAACAAAATCCTCATCCTGGAATGTACATTGCGACAGCGGATTCAAGAGAAATGTCAGGTAGACCGACTTGTGAAGGAGGTCCAGGCATAAGTGATGAAAACAGTGGAGCTTGGGCACCATGTTGTATCTACACTGGCCTGCGTTGAAGGAAATAATTGCAAGCTTGTTGTAGCAGAGCAGGAAATGGAGCCCATCCTCTCCACATTCAGCAGCCTGTTGTTTTTGCATCCATAACCCAGCTCGAAGCAAGCTACGCATGAACCGGGACATTGCATCGCAAGCACTAGCAATGATCCGAAGTCTGCGCTCTGACCTGAAGATGGCGATGTCTTGACGTACCAGCCACCCCACAAACTCAATCAGAACAGGAGTATCAAAGGCTTTGTTCCAATGGCCTGCCGGAAAAGATCTCTCGGAATTGTATCCCAGAAGATCCCGGGTAAGAAGCTTAAAGTGAACCTGTTTGCGTGACTCTTTCAAATATTGCTTCAAGTGCCTGTTCATGCTTGCCAACCTGTCGGGGATCGCGCCCTGGTAGATGAGATTCAAGGCCACAACCAAGGAGCTAGCTGCAAAGTCACGACCAATTCCCAGATGGTAGACGTGCAGAAGGTCCAGCTTGAAAAATGACCCCTTGTCCTCAAGAACATGTGGCACGTGCTCCATGAAATCGGGAATGGTTGCCCACGGAAGTTCATTGTTCGGTCCAACAGTTTGCAACCAAGCTGGAGAACGTGTAAACTCCTCGAAGGGTACTGCACTGCTGCCTGCCGCGCACATCCAACAGCATCCCGTCAAAGGCTTTGAGTTGGGCCCCGCAGGCCCTTTTCGAATGTTCATAAAGGTTCGGTTGAGATGCCCCGCCTTTGTCAAAAAGGGCAAGTCTCCCTTCAGCCCCAGCACCAAGAATCGAAGTGTACAATCATCACGAACGCTGATTCCATTGTAGTACAATGATTCCAGGTCTTCGAAGACAACTTTGAGAAACATATCGAAGTGCTCGGGATTGCTCTTGTATGTTTGTTTCGTCATCACACCTGCAAGGAATCTTGTTGTAAACGAGTGTCCCTGTAAGTTCACGCCGGCTCCTCCTGACCCATCGCGAGACCTTTTGAGGGGGTTCGAGGCTCGAGATCCCATACCCAAAATGGGCTGGAACTGCAAAACCATCAACTCGTCTCTACGATATGTTCTTCCACCATCGCCGTGAACATACAGTGGCACAAGACGTGCGAAATCAAGGAAATCGTGTGTGAAGACCTCATGGCCTGGCTCCTCACCACGGAACCTTTCCCAGAATTCCTCAAGCCGATGAGTACCTGGGATCAGGAAAGAGCTTCTGAAATTGATACAGTCCTGAATTATGTAGGATTTGGGGTTTAGGGTCTATGCGTGAGAAAATTCAATCTTTAGATGGGTTCCTTATAGATGCATGGTTTGTAGCTTGAAAACCGCGAAGACCAAATAGGATAAAACACTGTCTCCCAGGTTGCCTATAAATGATATGTTGGATGCTTGCAAGGTGCAGGTTTCAAACGAGCCCCCAAGCAACTTGTTCAGGAAACCCTTCTCACACAGCTTTTGGATGTAATCGGATGGCTTCAGAATGGGAATCCGGCAGTTGTCAGAAATATCCAGATAGGTAATGGGAACGTCAAACGTGAGCTCCCATTTGGTCAACACCTTCTGAAGATATTTCTCGGCATCAGACAGGGGAGCCCTGGCTAGATCCTTCAAAGCCTTGCAAGCTCCAATATCCCCGGCAAAGGCCTTGGCGATGCTGGCAATGTGTTTGCCACTGGCCTTGGCAGGGCGGAGGCTCACATAGGGTTCAGGGCACTAGGCATGCGCACAAGGGGTCAAAGCTGAATATGAAATCAGCTGGCACAGTTGCAATCAGGGACGGTCACTGCACAATGCATGTCTTTTTCGAGCAAGAGCAGAATCGGAGTCCATTCTTCTATACACACATACGCATTACTAATTTTACACTAACACCTGAAACGAACAGGTGCCCAGGCATCTGCCAGTAGGCCCCCATAGCCTTTCCCACCTGAATTAAAAGAGCTGGGGCAGCTTCTTGCCAAAGCAATCCAACGTAGTTAGCGGACCTCACCTGACCCACTTAGGCAGGTCAGCCCTGGCAGCCACACAGTAGCAGTAGAAAGGAGGCCCGAACCTGGGGTTGTGTTCCTGGTCTCGCATTCCCTCTCCCCCCATCAAGACATTTCGGCATTGAACACGATGATTATGATGGGAGATCAAGGCCGCCTCAAGCATCTCTATGAATCCCAAGTCCTCACTGCGGGCCATAACAAGCATCCTCGTCCAATTGTGGGATTTGTAGAGCTCAAAGCGGGTACTGCAATCGTGGGTAATCCCAACCTTGTAGATCACAATCTTCAGGGAACCCTGCCCAGTTGCAAAGCGTAGTTTCTGGATACAATTCTGACAGTGAGCCAGCACTTTGCCAGCTTGAGAATGGTCACGGGCCAGGTCATAAGAAATGCTTCCTAGGGCTAGGGCATCATCACGTGGCCGAATATTCTCAACGTTGATTGCTGCAGGCGGTGTGCGCTGGAGCGTATGTTCTTCCTCCTCTGTGTCAGAACCCCAGGGGAAGATGGCCTCCAAAGACTGTTTTGGCCTTTTTCCAGCCATGGCAGCACGCAGTAAAGATGCTACCTAGTCACTTCGATAACTGGTCTAGCAGGCCCATTACAATTTAGGGGTACATAAGGTTGAAGAGGATTCACAGCTAAAGCAGCAATCTCACATCAGAGAACTTCATCTCATATTGATAGCTGCATCCAGCTGCGAACACTATTGTCAACAGCTGCTTGTCACTTTCTGTGCATGATGAATGGCACGGGACAGACCCACATGACATGAGTTGTCTGCGTATGAAGACCTGGCTCGCCTACAGTCACAGCCCCGCTAAGGCCGCAGCTCCTGACCCCAGCGATTTCACAAGCGTGTGGGCCCGATGACTCACATCAGCGCTTTCCAAACCTGGCAGCTTCAGTTTTTTGGGGCTTCAGGGTTGCAAGGGCTGAGCATTGAGAATTGCCATTAATTGTATGGGGGTTTATCTGTAGACTGCTCATTCATGAAAAGACCTGCGGGTTGTCAGTGTATACTTAATTTCAATGGCTTGCAGTTCAAGGACCAGCTAGATTTACAGGGTTCAGGGTTGAGAGATCAAAAGATACAACATGACTCAATCAGGAATTGGAATCTATAGGGTCGAAGTATACAAATGAGACCCATGCAGCATTATAAGAATATCGTCAATGGGGCCACCATGCAGCTACCTGTACAGCACATGATAGGCATTAAGTGCTTTCTTTTTCGCCAGGACTGGCATATTGACGTTCCATCCCAAACCCGCAAACCACGGCACAAGTTGTAAGCCTGCGTTGTGAGCATGGCCCAGCGTAGCCCCGTGCATTATGATTTTGAAAGGCACACAAGCCCTTTTCCTAAATAAGCCATATATATCAAAACCCGATCAAGTGTAAACATGCACTGGGGGTTGGCCTAAATCACGCAGATGAGACAACTCGTACAACCTCGATCCTCAATTTAATTGAGATCCATGCGTGTATCGTCCACGCATCATGATCAGAGCGGAATGCTTTCAGCACCGCGCAAACAAATTACAGCAACCACAGCAACACAAACTTCCATGCCAGCACAAGGTCAGCGCTGTTTCGAGAGCTTTGAGGCCTTCGGGTTTATCTGAGCCTAAACTATGTAAGACAAAAACGTGAGTCGGCAACTCGACTAAAGGGGTCACAGACCTTGGGCTGGGAAGGAATCACAATTCAAAATGTTGGAGTGGGTAGTTTTACTTAGTAGTCTTCTTGGCTTTCTTTGGTTTCTTCGTGGGCTTCGCAGGGCTGGGCTTTTCAGAGGGCTCAGCAGAGGGTCGTTTCGGCGACGGCTTCTTCTTCAGCTTCCTCGGGAGGGCTTCATGGCATGTGATTAGAATGGAGTTCCTAAATTTGCGGCTATCCTTTCCAAGGCAGCAGCAACTGCATGGATTGAATTCAAATTGTTATAGGTTTAGGAGGGTGCTATATAGGGCTTAAGGTTTGGGTAGTTTCGGGAGGTTAGGGTCCAGGGCTTCAGGCTAAATTCGATTAAGGGTTATAGTATAAGGGGCTTGTCCAAGGGGCTTGTTCTTGATCTCGATCGAAATTGCCAGTGTCATCCTGATCACACACATGGGACCAGAAGCTCTGCAGGTTAGGCTCATGAATGGTCTTCACTTAAAATTGGCTAACATGCGTTCAAGTCTCTGTCTCTTGACAGCTTGGCACTTGTTGTCGAGATATGACCTCTGCCTCAGGGCAAACTCAAAGCGATAAGCTAATTGATACTGATGAAGCTTGTTGATCAAGAGCAAAGTACTTACAGAGAATTTGTTTGCCAAGCTGCGAGTCTGAGAAGTCAGCTGTCTTAGCATCTGCCTGCAATTTGGCAAGTTCATCGTAGAGAATACCCAGGTTCATCACCACATCGGACATCTTTGGCAATTCCCTGAGTGATGTAATATACATGTCCAAATTTTGAAAGCGTAGGTGGCTTCTGCCCAGACACTGAAGTATACTGCAATTAAGGCATTTCTATATGATGCAAGACACGCTTTGACGCCTTCATCATCATGGTCCAACTTCTCCATAAACTTGCTCAACTTGTCGCGAGCATTCACTGACTCCTGCATGTGCCGAAGGATGCTCTCCAGGACCTGACCGTTCAATCAGAGCATTTGAGAACTCAGATTTTCTAAATTTTAACAGAAACATAAAGGTACTATAGAGCTGAATCTAGATTGTGATAAGTGGCTTTGTCATGCCCAGGTTCCACACTCGTAGCACCTGCCCCCATCGAAGCAGTATCCCATCGATCCAAATCCGAAGGCTTTGCAGCATCCTCCATGCTGTCCACGATCCCGGAGCCTCGCGTCCGATCTTGCAGGCTCTCAGATTCTCGGGTGCCTTTCAATGCACTTGTTCGGACATCGGTGAGGTACTCAATTTCGTCAGCGTCATACTTGTTCTTCCTAAGCAGTCAGAACTTCAGGGCGAAGTAGAAGTCCTATGTATCGAATATAACCCGGTATATGGAAGGGGCCCCCTAACACATTGATTGGCTACGTAGCAATTTTTAGACTTCGGGGACAGAAGACGATTACACTGCATGACTAAAACATAAGGGACTTTACGGGACAAAAGTGTGGTGGGCCGGACATTGCCGGGCGGGGTCATATAGGACATATATTTACTGTTTCATTCCGTCTGATGTACCATTAAGGGGCCCAAGGTCCAGGAGCCTGTAAGCTAGCTAGCATCCTGTACATGTTGCGTGGCAACGGCTGGTTGGTTTGATTGGAGTGGCTGCCTGAAATTCTGAGGGGAATATAGGGTAATTATCTTCTTGCATTCTTTGGGTCAGGACCATTCAGAACACATCAGTCAGGGAAAGGAAGGGAATATGTGCTATCTGGGTATTCCTTTTTAGCCTGTGCTTGACAGTATATGCTTGCAAGGGAACCTCCAATCACCCCTTCTAAAGTCTATAATGACAAGAAGAATGTTTGCGATTTCCGGTTGTGTATATATACTAACTTCAACACTGAAACCAAGACGAGCTTATAACCATGCACACATGCAGTTGGGGCACCGCGTGAAGCCTGGATTGGCTATGCACCAGTCCATAACTTTCTGCGCTTTCCTCCTTGAGCGCATGCATGTTTGGAGGTACCCATGAACAATTCCCCATATACAGTTAAAGTGTTTGAATGGGATCCATGCGCACAAAAGCTGCCATCATGACCTGTCTGCCCTATTGATGCCTAGTTGCTGCAAGAATCCACAGCCACCCTCACTGACAGGCTTCTTGAGGTCAGCTTCAGAGTACCAGCCTCCACTTGTCTCTGATTGCCTGTACCGGAGGGTCTCCTTGAACACTTCAACTGATCTCAGGAAAGAATCCTTAGCCATTCAGGGCACTTGCAAAGCACAATTATATATACTTGAGAGGGAATGCTGGAGAAATTGAATTCAAACAGGGTGCTCTGTTCCCATCAGCAGAGACCATCAGTTGAATCATGTGCTTCTGGACGGCCCCAGTTTGAAGCCACATCTTGTGAATGTCTTCTGACACATGCAGCTTCCCATTCTTGGTGTAGGAGCAAAGCCGATTGGCCTTGGCACGCATCTTGTTCCAGAGCTTCGGGTCCATGCCATTCGGAGCCTGCTCAAATTTTGTTGCGTTGGCTTTTGGGTCTGTGTGTGGGATTCTTTTCAGGTAGGCGATGAAAAATTCAAAGTAAAATATGGGTCAGTAATGTGAACACATGGGGGAAACTTGTAGCTGTTCTCAATCTAAGACACCCCACCAGGTTTGAACCCATAAGCTCTTACAGAATAAACTATAGGATTTTCAGGTGATGAGTAATACCCTTTTCAGCATAAACATTCTGGGTAGCGGGTTTTGGGGTGTACATAGATTGTGGCCAAGCTAGTTCATTTCCTAAAGTGCCTTTGCTACTACCTAGGATTTGGGTGCTGTGTGATGAAGTCCTGCCTCCCAACCTCCCCCCAGCAAACCTTTCATATCACTGCATGCCTGTGTATTCTAAAGCCTTCCACACCTTATATCCATGTACTCAATTAACAATAACAATCCTCCACCCTGCCTGTTCAGAATCATTGGGAGAAGTAGTCTGGGGCTGGGGTTGGCATGGCTTCGATGGGACACCCGAGGTAAGCGCCAGGGTCTGGGTTGCTTGGGCTTGGGGCTGCACTTTGCTGACTGGGGCAACTATAGGGGCAACATCTGTTACTGCCAGCTGTGCAGCTGGCGCAGCATCTGGCTTTGCTGCCGCAGCAGCTGGGTTTGCTGGCGCAGCAGCACGTAGAGCAGCAATAAGTTCCCCCTGCTTTTTGATCATATCCATCATAACCTGACGCTCATCCTTGCGGAGCACATATAAACTTTGGTTACTGCCCCCACTCTATTAAGAGTCGCAGGGATTATCTTATATAAGTTTTATATGATTACACCCGTAATCTAGAATGTTATAGAGCGGGGGCAGTACCCAAAGTATAGTCTGACTGAAGTAATTGGGCAGGGTAAAGGTGATCCATCCATCCATTCAGCAATTACCATGGTCTCTTAACGCAACTAGCTGAGAAGCAGTCTTGGCACTCATACGATGAAGAGGAGGTGATGAGCTTGCACGAAGCTTGCTTACGGGAGTCTTGGCTTGACTCGGAGATCTCACCTTCTTCGGGGTGCTATTCGCCTTGCTCTGCATAGACTCGAAGTAGTTCTGCAAGGCCTTATAGCATTTGCATGCACTCAATAGACTTGATCCTACATGGTTCCTGGCATGAGTTCCCTCAAATGCAGCAAAAGTAGCATCAGGCGAATACGCAATCGATGCATTATCAGTATCATCCATCTCCTCATCCGAAATGCAGATTTGATAAGCATCCGTGAGGGCCTTCTTCGGGGTTTCCTTAGATGCATGCTTAAGTGCACTCATGTCTTCCTGCGCAATATGGACACACAGGCTATATAGGAAATGAGGGAGAGATTGCAATACAGTTTCCATCTTGATCATACGGGCCGTGGTGGAGGTCTTGTCAGAGGAGGTTGATGGGGATGAGGAAGATAGCCCTGCCATGCGTAGATCCTCCTCAGAAGCAGGAACAGTACTCATGGAAGAGGGTGTTCCCGAAGGCCCACGATGAGCTCGCTCAGCTTCCACCTCCCTCTCCAGCTCCTGCATGAGCTGAAACCTATCTAGGTAACATGATCAAGCCAGCAGTGGGGATCTCTGGGGTCGTTTGTGTAAAAAATCTCAGTCATGTTCTGCTAGTGCGGCAGTCACCTTTTAAGGGAGGCCAAATCAAGCAAGGTTTCCAGGACTATGTCTTTTGAGGGGTTTGCTTCTTAGGATTGGGCCCGTAATAAATTTCATATACCTGCATGGGGTACAATGTAGCATGTATATATAGGAAAGTATGGGAGAACTTGGGCTGTCCTGAATGAGGGTTGCCAGCTGATCACAATCATCTGGCAGCTCTTGCTTGACTTCAGAAGCAGGTCTCAACATGTTGGCAACAGCATCTTGCATGGAGCTGCCACTCCAAGCTCTGCTCAGCAAGGCTTTCGCTAGCTTCGTAGCAGAGGCCTCCATCCTACAGCAAATTATAAGAAAGCCTCAGCCTTCCCTACAAAGCAACTACCCGACCCCTGCAATGGTTGCGGATCAAGCAATTCAGGACCAGATTTCCAGCAAGCCCAGATGTACCCTGAACCCCTCTGTGGCCAAAACCAGCTGTTTCTGTTACGCTTTTTTTTGGTTATTTTACGCCTTTTTTTGGTTTTTTTATGCCTTTTTACGGTCGTGGAAAATGGCCATTTTTGGAAAAACGGTCGAGCACTGGGAATTACGGGCGTGGGAGCCAGATTTACGGGCGTGGGGGCCTCATTTACGGGCGTGGGAACCTAGATTTACGGGCGTGGGACCTAGATTTTACGGGCGTGGGAGCCAGATTTACGGCCGTGGGGCCTGACAATTCTGGGCATGGCCTTGAAAATGTGGTCGCCAGCCCCCCAAGAATCCTCAAAACCATGTGAAAACCCTTTAAAAAGCAAGAAAAGCTATGCCCAACCCTAAGAGATCCATATAGCCTGACAAAAGAAACCACTTCCCGGAATCCTGGGTCCTGCATTGCATGCTACATATATATAGAGGATTGCATTGTAATTGCTCGAAGGAGACCCATGGCAAGTAATTAGGAACGCAACAAAGGCCAAAACCCAACTTAGGACATTAACCTCTGAGACAAGAGCTATACATTTACTCCATTTCCAACACAATTCCCTAAGCAGAACTGCAACCTCATCCCAGGCTTGGAGTCAGTCTGGCAGAGGCATCCAAAGAGTTGCCGTGATCTCAGAAAGTATGCGCAGTCTCAGACCTTCCTCAAGGGAACCTTGCTCATGCACATTAAGCAGTAGCAAAAAGCATGGTCATGCACCTTTCGCACTCCTGCATGCAGCACCATGGTATACTCTATAGTGCACCACGCAGGGCATGGTCATTGCACCCCCATTGGCATTCCTAATTTTGGGCCGCCAGGCAACCCACTTTCACTAGAGGCACACACCATCTAGAGACAAGTTGGCATTAAAGGGCGCCAGTCAGGGGGAATCTGCAGGCCTGTACACCCCCTCAAGTAGAAAATTACCTCACGAAGCGCAGCATCCGTACAAGGGTCTTGTTCATAACTTGCTTCCTCAAACATTTGAAGGGCATTCCCTTCCCCTTGCACAGTGATCCGAGGTAGATCCATCTTCAGGAAACGGAAGATCTGAAACAACTTGCTTCCGAAGGCCTGCGGATACTTCCTGGGCAGCTTCTTCCACGCATGGGAATTCCAGGCAGGGACAAAGAAAGGGCTTGATTAGAGATCGAGTTAATTTAACGTATTTTATAGGGGATATGATTTGTAGGGAAACAGAAACGTAAGCAACAAATATTGTCGTTACAGCGGCTTCATTGTGAAAACCCCTCAGCAGCCTGTGTTCACTTACAACCCTCTGAAGATGCGCTTTGTTTAGGGATCTTTTCTCTACCAATTCCAAAACTTCACGCAGGTATATGGGAGGCACTAGGCCAAATCTTTTTGTGGGGTACTTTGCTTCTATGCAGCTTAATTGACATATACAGTGAACTGGGGCCCTCCATTAGTTGACCATGCGCAACTGCGGTGTAAGGCTTACATGGGGCTTAAGACATAGACTGCCGAAGAAGCATGCGTGATCAACAGGTGTACACTTTGTAGCCGCAACTGGTAATTGTCATGTACATTGCTGCTAGAAAAAGTAGCGCTCTCTAAAATTGAATACAGCCCGCAGTAGAACTGAATCTACGTGATAGCAGAACCCATCCATCCTCAATGTTGCTGCAAGGTCTCCCTGTTTTCGTTAAGTCAGCAGTACCCTTCCATCGGCTGCGGCCAGTGGCATCTTTGTATTTAATCGTGGGTTTCAAGACCTTCTTCAAGCGTTCTTGATAGGCATGGAACTCCTTTAGGTTGAACTTCGTGTGGGACCAAAATCCCCCGATTCTGGAGGTGCTGGACCACAGCGTGATTCTCTTAGCCGTCTCGGCCTTGAACTGCCCTAACCACAGGGATATCTTGAAGACCTGGGCAGGATGGGAAGTTCTTGGTGGGTTTACATATACGTGCTGGCTAGAATTGTGATACTCAGGGCAGGGAAAAGGAAGGGTTCGTCATTTTAAGCCATGCCTGCATCTGTCGGCATATCCATCGCATTCGATCATGGCGAAAGAGTAAACTACTATGTGGTTGCTCTACCACCCAGTTTCCTCCGCATGCCACCACCAGGGCAAGTAGGAATGAGCACCTGAAGCACCATTATATCTGTTCAGGGCAACCCTATAATGTTGAAATTTCCCAATTTGTTTACTTAATTTGTTTATACAGTTAAGCGTGGCCCAGCTGGAAGCCTAGCTACACAGGTTCCCTCTGTTACAAACATTCTACATTCATTGGGGCCCAAAAGACAAGCATATTAATGGTGAGGCCATGAACAGTCCTACCATAAAGGAATGAAGTCCAAAACAAGGAGCCGTGCAGCCATCTGGTTTCCCCGGGCTACCGAGGGGTAGCTCTCAAAACCGTGAGGGCAGACCCAGGATCTTCGAGTACTCCCCCTGCTTGTGGCCACCCATGACGAACACAGGATTCCAAACCAATCAACGAAACCACTCTGGCGGCCCATCAGCACCGCCGCAATGAATGTCCTATAGTGTATCTACCTAGCTGCTTAAGTCGGGGGACTGGGGGTGGATAAGGGGTTCGAACTTCAAGGCTCAAGTTTTCCATCAGGTAATTGTATATATAGATGGAAAATAACTGAATCTAAGGTTTCATACACCCATGTTGAAGGAACATAAGAGGGCCACGAATTTTTGCTATAAGGGGTTCGCAAGTGTACATTGGGTACTGCTCCCACTCTGCAACAGCTGAATTATGTTATACTTGATATCATAATATTGTGCTTAATATGTACCCCTAATATCGACTGTTACAGAGTGGGGGAGTACCCAATTACACAATTATGATTGAAACTGAAACATCTAAAGCAATGACTCAATCATTCTGAACCCAGCTTCCCATAACCAGATGGCTTCAAGATATCCATCCCCCGAGGAGAGTGTAGTATGTCCAGGCTAGCAACCTGCAGTCCAGCACACTGTGCCTCGCGAGTGAGCACCTCGCTCCCTGAGAAGTGCTCGATGAAATCTACCTCCTGCGCCAAGGAAGCAATCTTTCGAATGATTTACTTTGTATGCAGAAGTCTTGAAAGCAACAGGACCCATGCATAGAAAGCTTTCACCATCAAATCATGTGCTTGTAGTTGGACAACGAAAATGAAATCACCCCCCTCCCCCACGCAGAAGCTGCTACATTCAGCGCACCTTCTCCAAGCAGAGGTTTGTGTTCCACAAAACCAGGAGCACGCAGAGAACAAACATCTCAGCTACCAGGCAACCCTCCACACTCCCATGTCAAGATGTGATCTGCAATTGACATATATTTCCCACGCACCAAACATCCACTCTGATGACAAGCAGCCTTTGGAACGCCCAGGCTGAAAAGCCGTGGCACCAGGAAGTCAGCAGTCGGACGAGGCATTATCGGAACCAGGGCTGAACTTTCAAGCTACAATATAAGGCCGCAGTTCGTGGCTTAGATCCCAATTAAGTTGTTTAACTGCATGGACTACAGAGGGCCCATATATATAGATTCTATAACCTATGGAGGGGGCTCAGTAGTGAACAAAAGCACTTGTTGCAAAGCCTATAGGGAACGGGGCCACTGAAGCACCTCACAGTAAATGGACCTCAAAGCAAGTGCAGACTTTGGGGCTTAGGGTTTCATGGGCTCGGGGAAGATACCCCTTATACATCATCTCTGCATGAGGAACGTTTAGCATTATAGTGGTAGATACAGAAACTTCGAGGGCAAAGGGATTACGCTTTGGGGCTATAAGGTTTGGGGCTGAGCAAGTAGGCAGACCAAATTGAACTTTCATATGGCGGCGTTGATGCAGTGCCAGTTCAGGACATTTCTCAATTGCCAGGTGTTGGCCAAATTCATGACAGTGTCAAAGATTGTAAAACAGCCAGACCCAAATGCAGAACAGGTAGCACTCCAAAACATGTCTGGATGACCTGCTGCTGTGGCTTCGTGAAAAGTCAAATCGCCTCCATCTCGGCACAATCCTCGCTTGCCTCGAAGAGACATATAGCCCAGACGCCATGACCTGCCAACGGGATAGTGCCCACATCATTCCATACCATGCAGGGTTTATGGGTATAGAGGAGAAAGGGCTTGCAGGGCTAGGAGCAGGCATGCCAATTGACATCCATTGCATGCATGCGCAAGTCCACACATGACAGTGTCGAGAGTTGAGCATCGGAAAGACAATCCCTCAAAGTTGCATTTGGAGATCTGCGGACTTCATTTTGCCAGGCTGCTCCCTTGGCTCCACTGCGTGGTCACACGCTGCGCATAGCCGTCAAAAGCTCAGAGAATTAAGACATTCGATGTTCAGAAATGGATTTCACACTCCGCAGCTGTCCTTTAGAGCTGCGGCTGGCAGCTTCACAAACACTATTGCAATCAGGCTTCGGGTTCCCCTTACAGAAGCACCAACTGCACTTGTTTGAAGTGCTGCCCCCCACAACGAATATGATGGAAATTCCATCATGATCCGCAAAACTGAATCCCATCACAAGCTCACAAGCTCAGAAGCTCAGCTATCGCTATCGTCCGCGTCAGGGTTGGGCTCCTGCAGGATTGCTTGATTGCCTATATCAGCTTATACCTTTCGGGAATTAAGGCGTTGCAGGACTTAAAGGGCATTGGAGCATAGCTATGTAGTTGCAAGATCGGGACTTTGGAGGCCCTTCACATGTTGTGGCCTGCATGCTTATATGTACGAAGGGAAGATTATCTGGGGCAAAGATGGAAATTACCATGCCTGCACAAAACCCATGCACACCCAACCCCATTCTGAAAATCCTTTTAACATCGCCATTATATGCCCCTAAGCCCATGCAGTACTCAGCAACCCCATACCAGGCAGTTAAGACGTTTCTACCTTATATATTCAACCCGCAATCCCTGTCCTCAAGAACCTGATTCTCCAAATACTCTTGGGCTCGACCATCAAAGAAATGCTGGCAATCATTGATGTCCACATCCGACTGCTCCGTGAAAGCATTCTTGGCAAAGGCCCAGTACTCGAGCTGCACAGGGGCCCCAAATGTCAAATGAGGCTTTGGTGGAAAGTACATATAGTCAAAAATGACATGCAGCAACACAGGAAGTAATTCGCACATGGGAGCTGAGCTAGCGAAACTAAAGCTTCGAACCCTGACATCCCTGCTGGCCTCCTTCTTGGTCTTGCTGCGGCCACAAAGGTTGGGGCTAACGATATCATTGAAGGAACGAACAATGGCAAGCCACAGCAAGGTGCCCTTGGCTCCTGGTGTCCCAGGGCAGTACCTGCCTGCAAACGTCTTCGGCCAATCCCAAGACACCTTGCTCTCGTCCGGCATCTCATTGGGACCCTTGACTGCCTTCTTGGCCTTCTTGGCCTTCTTGACAGCAGGGCCGGGAACCTCCCAAACCTCGTGCTTGCTGCCCCTCTTTGCTTTGCAGCCCTTCTTTCCCCGCCTGACCTTCCGGGAACGCTTCTTGAAAGGCCCACGCCGGGTTTTCACAGGAACCTCAGGAATCTCAGAAACCTCAGCAAAGCCCAGCTCGTCCATCTCTTCAGGTGCCTGCGAGGCCGCAGAAAGGGCCTTGGAATACTTGCCCCTGCCCCGAGCCTTGCCCCGACCCTTACCCTTGCCCCGGCCCTTGCCTCCACCCTTGCTGGAAACCTCCTCCAACACAGCGGGGGTTTTTGCTTTGGCCTTCGACTTGGCCTTCGCCTTGGGCTTCAGGCTGGAATTTGCCTTTGCCTTGGCTTTTGCTTTCCCTTTTGCCTTGGCCTTAGGGCGCCGCTTGTTTTTCTTGCCCTCACCCGCATCACCATCCTCAGCACCCATGGATGCCTTCATGCTCAGCTGGTCACTCCGGGTGAGCACCTGGGGAACATGAAGTAGAGGGAAAACTATTTTCAGCAAGTGACACCTCATGAAAACAGCACATTTGGACCACAAAGCTACTTTAGACTGAAACCACTCTAATGCAGGCAAACAACCATTGAAGCAGGCGACAGCTCCAAACGACTGTGCGTTGGGGGTTTACCATCCACAGACTCCACCCAATCCTCAATCCGCGTGTTGGGGGGAACCTTTACCGCCAAGGACTCCCGCGCAGCCTCGCTGGCCACAAATCTCGCCTCCTCTTTCACAAGCGGGGATAGCACCATTTGGGTCTCAAGGTTGTAGGGAACGGTATCTTGGCAATCTATCACAGGCACAGGAAGGGCAGGGGCCGGGATAACAGCTGCCTCATCATCAGAACCAATGACAAGTGGCTCAGAGGACCCACGGCCTTAGATTTCCCACATTGAACCCTTTTCATACACCTAACAGACAAACAAGGGACATGCACAAACATACAATTTTCAGGCCTTCAGGGGTTGACATGTTAACTGCATGAATCTGCATCAAAGCGCTGGCCGCTTCACGTCGCATTGTCCGCATCCTTACATTCACGCAGCTGATGGGCTAACTTTTTCAAGTCAAAATTTGAAAACAATTTCAGACATTCAGCATTTGCAATCAACCTCACACTATAAAGTTCGGATCTACATGAGTGCAATTGAGATTCACCATGTGTGTCTTGAGCTTGGCTCGGCTGGCTGCTAGCTTCTGCTCAAGAGGGGTCAAAGGCTTTAAAGGCCTGGCCACACTAAGCAGCTCTTCGCGTGGACCCTTCAGCGCATGAGCGCCTGAAATCTTGGTAGACTCAGGCGGCGGAATCCTAGTGTCACCTTCCTCCTGTGATTCAATGTTCTCGCTTGCAGCTAACCTACAGAAACCAGGATCCATTGCCCCGGGCTCAGTCTCAGCAGGCGGAACTACACTTGACTCCACATCGTCAGGAGCAGCAGTGACATCTGGGGCCGGGAACAACACGGGGATCTCCAGGCTACCTGAACGGGCACTCTCAGCGGTGACATCTGGGGCCGGGAACAACACCGGGATCTCCATGCTACCTGAATGGGCACCCTCTGGCACAGGCATCTCAGTGCTATCCGAAGCCACGTGGCCACCCTCTCCGCCCTCTGGCACCACCATGCCCCCACTCTCTGGCGCAGGCGTCTCAACGCTACCTGACACCATCCCTGAATCAGGCAAAGCAGCAGCTGGCATATCAGGACCCTCCGCAGCACTTGCCACACCAGGAACTGCGTCAGCGGGCTCAGTATCATCACCATCAGCTTCCACATCATCATCAGGAGGGCGGCGGGTAATCTCGAAACCAGCCTCAAAAACATCCAGAATCAAGAGCTTAAAACTCTTCCTACGTGGGAGCACAATATGAAATCCACAGAGACAAACATACACCTTAACATCATGGGCCCCAAAACGTTGATCCATACAGAACCCCAGGCTCCAGCAACAATAAACAAAGAAGCAGAACAGGCTAGTTGGAAGAATTCCCCATTCCTTCTAGGACCTCTATATACCAGTCTACCTAGCACTGGCACTGAAGTTTTTCTCAATTAGCCTATATAACACAGCTAGGTTTTGCTCATACCTCCCTAAACCTAAACCTTAACCCTATAGATGGAATTTAAACTCCAGTGCCGTGCATGGTGGACACTACGTGGGTCAAATGGGCAACGTCAAGCCTGCGTACAGGGTTGTTTCCTGCAAGGCTGTACATACATGCAGGGGTTCCATTAGTCCATTTTTTGGTGAAGTCCTGCTACCTCTATACCACTCAGAGGATTCATGGGTCAGGTTAGTTAGCAGGCCAGGATTCTATGAAATTTGGATGTCAAGGGGCAGCTAGAGCAGCTTGCATGATCTGATCATACATCGCCACCAGCTCTCGGACACGGGCATCCTGGAGGGTAGTTTGTATGCATGCATGGTGGTTTGTTTTGGGAACCTCTATTAGCTACATGCACCGGACACGCAATAATGCAACCATTGTATAACTTATCCCCACAGTCCTTCGGCATTTCTTGCCGCGACCATTTCCGCTTTAATGTGCTGAGGGATCTCTTGATTGACCAGGCATCCCGGTGGGCAACAGTGTTTATGCCAGCAGGGTCAGGATAATTGCTCAACTGCAGGAACAGTTTGACCTTCGCACCCAGTAGGTCAACAGAAGGCGTGTCAACCGTCAAACTCGCAAGCATGCCCTGGAGGATCGGCTTCAGGACTGCATAGTTATCTGCACAATCCTTGAGACTGCCAAGACAATGCCTCAAACCAGGCACGGTTGGGGTCATGAGCGACATACCTGCGCGGGCCCTTGCCGCGAGTGCCCCATTGCCTTCCCACTCCATCGGCACTGTTGCCAAGGTAGCAACCCTTCGGATAACAATCATCTCGATCAACAAACGTTGTGCAAGCAAGCTTGCAAGCTAAATGTGATGCCAAAATGGCTGCACAGTAAGTCAAGGATGCTCAGGTACAGCTACAGCAGCAAGAGTGAACTGCCCAGCAATCTTAACTGTCCAGGTTGAATAAAGCCCACTCGAATGAAAGACCAAAGCCCTGGCCTCACTCATGAGGTCTTTGATGATGCCAGATCCATCGACAGCCTGCATGGGCACAAGGGGAAAATTGATGAGCCGGGAGTTTAGCTAATAGGGAGGGTTTGAGGGTTTGGTGGGTTCTACTTAATTTCAGGGTTGGTCCACGTGCAATGCAGGAAGAAGGATAATTGATCCACCTGCAATGTAGGATCCAGGATATCAACGTCTCAACTATAATCAAATCCTCCTATCGCAGCCCTGCATGTAGTTAAGTATATATCTGCATGGAAGACATAACCACGCAGAAGTCAGACAGGCCTCACGATGCACGGTGTTGAGGTTGATGTCCATGCGCACATGCAGAGGCCAAGGTTCTCTGTTATTAAGAGCTACTTTGGGTTATAGTGGATGGCAATTAAGATTTATAGGGGGAACCACATGACATTTGATGGGATAGATTGCCTTCCTCAGTTTCGCAGGGAATTCGAGGACTCAGGGTCTGGTGTATTTGGGGAGTAGGAGTGTGAGTTATCAGCTTCTAAACCAAAAGATTATGGGACTGAGGGCGAGGCCTTGAGTGTAGGATTTACTGAAGGGGATGCTCTGCATGGGTTTAGGATTTAAGACCTGTAGCTCATTCTGCTTCCAGGGTCTGGGCCTTCGAGGCTGCGATTGCCAGCTAGGAGGTGCTTAGCAACATTATTTATAAGGTTACATGGCACTATAATTGGCCCCAGGTCCCAAAATCTACGGGAAATGAACCCCAATCCACAGGAGACCAGGAAATACGGTCGTATAGTAAAATAACCAGTTATTTTATTATCCCTGGAAAAAACCAGTTATTCTGAAACAACGCTTTATTTCAGGTCGATTGCTGTAGCAGGTAGAGCTTGGCAGCCTTTTTGGCTTGAGAGCAGACGTGAAGCTTGCTGATGCTAAGATGAGCTGCGATTCGCTTGGTACTCGGGGCGCCAGGAAGTGACAGACTAGATTTAGGGTTTAGGGTTGAGGGTTTAGGGCTTAGGGCCTAGGGTTGTCTACCTTAAAAGATATGCTCAGCTGAGGCGCGCATCGTTCCTTAGAAGTTGGATGGGCTGCTGTCCTGCATTCCCTACATACACCTAGACAGCTGCAAACCCTGGGTGTGTAAGTAGATTTTGCTTGTCTGGGTTGCTGTTAAGGAACTTAAACGAAGTTACCATCATAGAGAATCATATTGCTTACTATATTCTATCTACCCATGCTAATGTAGATTCATTCCTCAACTTTGCAGCCCCGTCAGGAAATACTCTTCCTTTTCGTTGTAGTGAAGCCCCAAAAAAGCATCAGCACATCGTGTTTCGAAGCTCTTAGGTACCCTTTACAATGGGAATTATGGTAGTAATCGTATACTAAGGTCATGCAGGACTGGGGGCAGTAACAGTGACCCAGCAACACTGCCGTCCGAAGCCATGTTACAGCGCACCTTCACAGCGGCTCTGGCTGCGACATGCTTCCTTCAGCCTGCGTGGTGCCAGGGCTTTAGGGGTTTTGGGGTTTAGGATTCAAGGGTTTAGGGGTTTAGGGTGTGGGAAACCCTAAACCCTTTTAGGGTTTAGGGGTTTAGGGTTCAGGAACCCTAAACCCTAGGGGTTTAGGGTTTAGGGGTATACGGTTTAGGGCCTTGTTCTCCCTAGTTGTTCGTAGGGAATGAGGGAATGGAAAGGCAAAAGGAAGGCGCTAAACGAGTGGAGTCTGTATGACCCTAGGGGCCCTAGGGATTCAAATTGCCCGAAGTAGGTATGATTTAGATTTCAGGACAGGATGTAGTTACCATTGATAAACATGCATCCCTGGTTCTCCCCCCCAAAAAACAAGATTCACTAATGGCCCAACCCCCTGAATTATTGTCGAAACAAGCAATCGTTCTACGTGCTTTGGCGGTCCCAATATGTCCTCAAGCTTTATACTTGCAACTTAGCCTGCTAGGCTACTCCGAATCCTACAACTCAGCCTGAACCCCAAAACGAAAAGGTTGAACCCTTCGCTCAAATATGAAAACCTGAATCTTAGGGATGGAAAACTCGCAAACCCTAAACCCTTAAGCCTCATATAAAGCCTTGGCTCAAATATGAAAGCCTGAACCTCAGGGTTGAAATTTAGGGTTTAGGGTTTATGGTTTGGAGTTTAGGGGTATCAACTGAAAACCACAAACCTTAGGCCCCGCACTTTAAAGCTGACGCACAACTCCAAAGCTTAACTCAAAGGCCGCAAGCTCTGTACACCCTGGGCGTAAACCCCTTAACCCCTACAAATCCAAACCCTAAACCTAGCACCCTAAACCCACCATTCCCTAAACCCTATCCAAAATTTGTACTACAATTTCTGTTACCCAAACCCCTGGCACGTGAATTTTGGGCACTTGGACATTCACTCCGAAGTCCCCAACCCTAAACTCCAAGCCCTGAACCTTAAACCCTACATCCCTAAACCCCTCAATCCCTAAACGCCAAACCCTAACACCCCCATGTGTCCTTCTATATCCCTCCATGGCGCAACATATCCCGAAATATCCCCAACAAGTCCCTGCGCCTACCTCAGGTGCCACGACAGCTGCTGCGCAAAGGCCGCGGCGGCTCTGGGTGGCGAAGTGGAGATGATGGCGGTCCACGGACTTGATCAGGGTTTAGGGTTTAGGATTATATAGGGATAATGGAAAATAGAAACTATTATAGATCGGGTCATATAGGGGTTAGGGTCTAGGGCTTTGGATTTATAGGGTCTAAAATTTAGGGTCTGGGATATGGGGTTTTGGTTTCAGGGTTGATTGTTGCGGGTTTAGGGTTGAGGGTTTAGGTTTTCAGGTTTCGGGCCTCACGGTAGAGAGTTCTGGGCTTGGGCTGCGGGATGTAGAAGGGCTAACTGCAGGGATGGTAAGTAGGGGTGGAGGGGTAGAAATGAGCTATAGTCTAAATTCCTTGAAGGGGGTGAAAAAGGGGATTACTACAGGGGCTATGAAGGGGGATACTCGGAGTTTAGACTATAGCTCATGTGGAGGGGTATATGTAGTGAAGTGTAGGGCTTAAGGCTTTGCTGACTGGGTCTTTGGGGGAGAGTGGGGGAGTGAACATACATATTATGATAGGGCGTTTATGGCGAAGATTTCATGCTAGGGATAGCCCACTCCCCCTTCAGGCAACAGTAAGCGGATAGGTTTCAAGTTTAAGGCTCCAAGCGTCACATCGGCAGCCTCAGGTCTCAGGTGTAGTCTGAGGGGTCAGGGGTTGGGGTTTTTGAGCTTTAAGGTAAAGAGCTTAGGCAAAAGAATGTACGGCCTCGCGTATGACCTGAGGGTAAGGTTCAGCTCCTGAGACAGTGGGTTTCTGTTTGCGAGTTGAGGGCTAGGGGCAGGCATGGAGGTGTGGGTTAGTTGGTAGGGCGCTGAAGATTTTAGGTATAGGCTTAGTTGTCCTTGATATCCCGCCCTGGAGGAGATATAGCCCTAAGGGTAGGGTTTAGGGTGGTAGGGTTTAGGGTGATAGGGTTTAGGGGTTAGGGTTATAGGGTTTAGGGTTTAGGATCACCCCCTAGGTTCCCCTTAAACTAAGGCTATTTAGGGGTCATGAGGCCTGAGGTTAATTTAGTGGGCACCCAGGGGGGTAGTATGGGGGGG